>BQNB010072881.1:21500-32293 GCA_026074375.1 Tanacetum coccineum
GGCCTTAGATTTTCAGATCACTCAGTTAACTGAAAAAGTCACTGTTCTTCAAGAACAAAATGAGCTTTTTAGGGCAGAAAATGAAAAAATCAAGCAGCACTATAAAGAATTGTATAATTCTATTAAGATTACGCGTGCTAAGCATATAGAATAAACAACGGCCTTGACAACTAAAAATGAGAATCTGAAAGCCTAAATACAGAATAAAGTGAAAAATGTCACTAAGGATCATGTAAAACCAACAGTTCTTGCACCAGGTAAGTATGCTATAGATATTGAACCAATTCCTCCTAGCAATAGGAACAATAGGGAAGTTCATCTAGATTATCTCAAGCATCTTAAGGAAAGTGTAAAAATCCTTCGCGAAATAGTAGAGGAAGCTAAGGTTGAAAGACCCTTAGATAGATCAATTATATCTACTTGCCGTTACACTAAACACTCTCAGGAACTCTTAGAATATGCGATTGGCACTTGTCCGAAAGACTATAACCAACGAGATAAAAAGCATGATCCTACCCCTTTAATTAGGAAAAAGCAAGTTACTTTTGAAGAACAATGTGACAAACAAGTTAAGCAACTAAACACCTAGAAGACTAATTCCCCTGTGCCTCCTTCTACAGGAGTAAACTGTTGCACCGATGCTAGCGGATCACAGCCTAGGAGCAATACCAAGAAAAATAAGATCTCGCCAGCTAAAGGTGTCAACAAGATGAAAGTAGAAGAACACCCTAGGACAAATAAGTCTCACTTAAGAACCACGAATCGTGTTGATTCTAGTAGTAGCTCTAAGCGTACTGTAATTAATTCGAATTCTGATTCTGTTTGCCAAACATGTAACAAATGTTTAATTTTTGCAAATCATGATATGTGTGTGGTTGATTATTTGCAATCTGTTGAGGCACCCCCTCTATTCATAATATTCATAATGTTGTGCGCAAAGTTAAGCAAGTTTGGAAACCTAAGCAAGTTAGGCAAGTATGGAAACCCACAAGCAAAGTGCTTACCAGTGTTGGTCGTCAATGGAGACCCACGGGCAGAATATTCACCTTAGGAGAACAGTGCCCTTTAACTAGGCTCACTAAACCCAAAGTAGTATCTGCTAAGCAAAACGAGAATCAGGCCATTACTTGTGCTAACCAACAGGAACCTAACCAAAATTGGGGATCCAACTTTCCAAACTCTCCATCTTCGTCTGTTTTTAAATGCAGGTCGTACAGATCGTCCTTTAGTATTTGGACTCAGGCTGTTCAAAACATATGACGGGGGAACGCTCCCTGCTCTGGAATTTCGTGAAAAAGTTCATCGGGATAGTCAGATTCAGGAATGACCATTTTGGTGCTATCATGGGTTATGGAGATTACGTGATTGGTGAAAGTATGATTTCCAAGGTATACTATGTGGAAGGACTGGGACACAATCTGTTTTCTGTCGGACAATTTTGTGACTCTGATCTAGAAGTTGCATTCAGGAAGCATTCTTGCTACGTTCAAGATACGGATGATGTTGAATTAATTAAAGGTTCTCGTGGTTCTAATTTGTACACTATCTCGGTTGAAGACATGATGAAGTCCTATCCAATTTGCTTGTTGTCCAAAGCCTCTAAGAATAAATCATGGGAGTGGCATCGACGTTTAAACCACTTGAACTTCGGTACCATCAATGACCTTGCAAGAAAAGATTTAGTACGAGGCTTACCTAGATTGAAGTTTGAGAAAGATCATCTCTGCTCCGCGTGTCAACTAGGAAAGAGCAAAAAGCATACCCACAAACCCAAAACTGAAAACACCAACTTGGAAGTTCTTAATACCCTTCATATGGATTTCTGTAGACCGATACGAGTTCAAACAATTAATGGGAAGAAATAGATCTTAGTCATCGTTGATGATTTCTCTCGGTTTACTTGGGTTAAGTTTTTGAGATCGAAAGATGAGACCCCAGAGGTCGTCATAAAATTTTTGAAGCAAATACAAGCCGGTCTCAACAAAACTGTTAGATACATCCGTACCGATAATGGCACCAAATTTGTCAATAAAGATTTGACTGAATATTATGAACGTGTCGGCATTTTTCAACAATATACAGTTCCGAGTACTCCACAGCAGAATGACATTGTCGAAAGACGGAACCGTACTCTTGTTGAGGCTGCTCGGACAATGCTGATCTTCTCCAAGGCCCCGATGTTTCAATGGGCAGAAGCTGTTGCTACTGCTTGTTACACCCAAAACTGATCTCTTATTCATACTCATCATAACAAAACCCCATATGAGCTGGTGCATGATAAGAAGCCTGATCTTACCTTTTTCAAAGTCTTTGGTGCTCTTTGTTACCCTACAAATAACAGCGAAGACTTTGGAAAATTACAACCAACTGCTGATATTGGAATATTCGTTGGTTATGCACCAAGCAGGAAAGGTTATCGAATCTATAACAAAATAACTCGACGAATTATGGAAACTATTCACGTTCAATTCGATGAGCTGACTGAGCAAATGGCTCCTGTGCAAATCAGTACATGACCCACTCCTACCTTTCTGACGCCTGGACCATTAAGTTCAGGGCTCATACCTAATCCGGTTCCTGCAGCACCTTATGTACCCCCCACAAATAAAGAACTAAAGATCTTATTCCAACCGATGTTCGATGAATACCTAGAACCTCCTCGTGTTGATAGACCGGTCTCTCCTGCTTCAGTAGTTACAGTTCCTGTCAACTTAGTTGGTACACCTTCATCTACCACCATTGATCAAGATGCACCTTCTCCAAGTCATTCACCATCTTCCTTGGCAATACAATCTCCAAATTTACATTAAGGCGTTGCAGCTGAATCTTCACTTATGGAAGAAAATCCGTTTGCTCCTGTTGACAACGATCCCTACATAAACATATTTGCTCCGGAACCTACTTCTGAAGCATCATTATCCGGGGATGTTAGTTCAGCAGAATCAACCTACGTCTCTCAAACACTTCATCATCTCAGAAAATAGAGCAAGGATCACCCGCTCGATAACGTCATTGGCAACCCATCTCGACTGGTATCCACCAGAAAACAACTTACAACCGATGCCTTGTGGTGCTTGTATAACTCTGTACTATCAAAAGTCGAACCAAAGAACTTCAAATCTGCAATAACTGAAGATTGCTGGTTTCAAGCCATGCAAGATAAGATTCACGAATTTGATCGACTTCAAGTATGGGAATTAGTACCTCAACCAGACTGTGTCATGATTATAGCTCTCAAGTGGATTTACAAAGTTAAACTTGTTGAGTACGATGATTAACTGAAAAACAAGGCACGGTTGGTGGCCAAGGGATATCGACAAGAGGAGGGAATTGATTTTGAGGAATCATTTGCACCAGTTGCACGTATCGAGGCTATTCGAATCTTCATCGCCAATGTCACCAGTAAAAACATGACCATCTATCAAATGGATGCCAAGACAACATTCCTTAATGGCGAGTTGAAGGAAGAAGTATATGTTAGTCAACTAGAGGGTTTCGTTGATCCAGACCATCCGTCACATGTTTATCGTCTGAAGAAGGCTTTGTACGATTTAAAGCAAGCTCCTCGAGCGTGGTATGATACCCTGTCACGATTTCTTCTGGACAACAAATTTTCCAAGGGTGTAGTTGATCTGACATTATTTACCCGAAAAACAGGCAAACATATTCTTCTTGTTCAAATATATGTAGATGATATCATTTTTGCCTCGACCGACCCTAAAGCGTATGACATATTTTCCAATGAGATGAGTTCTAAATTTCAAATGTCAATGATGGAACAAATGTCGTTTTTCTTAGGCTTACAGGTTTCTCAAAATCCCGAAGGCATTTTTATTAATCAATCAAAATTTGCTCTTGAAATATTAAAGAAATTTGGGATGGATTTGTGTGACCCTGTTGATACACCCATGGTGGATCGACTTAAACTGGATGAGGATCCGTTAGGGATTCCAGTTGACCAAACTCGATTTCGTAGTATGGTCGGCTTCCTAATGTATCTCACTGCCAACAGACCCGACCTTGTATTCGTTGTATGCATGTGTGCTAGGTATCTGGCTTCGCCTACCAAAAAGTACCTTGAAGCACTTAAACGGGTATTTCGGTATCTCAGAGGAACCATTAATTGGGGTCTTTGGTATCCGAAAGACACCGCTATGGCACTAGCGGCCTATGCAGATGCATACCATGCAAGTTGTCAAGACACACGAAGAAGTACGTCAGGAAGTGCTTAGTTCTTTGGAGATAGATTAGTCAGCTGGTCATCAAAGAAACAGAAGAGCACTGCAATCTCAACAACAAAGGCTGAATACATTGCCATGTCTGGATGTTATGGTCAGATACTTTGGATGAGATCACAGCTTACAGACTATGGCTTTGTCTTCAATAAGATTCCCTTGTATTGTGACAATCGCAGTGCCATTAATCTCTGCTGCAATAATGTCCAACACTCCCGGTCCAAGTACATTGACATACGACACCATTTTATAAGAGAGCAAGTTGAGAAAGGCGTGGCTGAATTGTTACCTCATGAACGGGGGGGGTTGGGGGGGGGGGGGGAACGATTTTAGGCTCGCGGATATATTCCACAAAGCATTACAAGAGCGGTCTCGAATTTTACTCCGCGTCTTGTATGAAGGAGTTGTCTCCGAAACCTTAAAGTCTTTAGGAGGAGAAGAGGAGTAAAGGATGGTCCTACTATATCCATTGTATGTATGAATATAACTTAAATCTAAAAAAGAAAATACAAAAATATAAAAACTACAAAATCTATAAAAATTAGAAAATAGAAAATACCAAAAATAGTGTTTCAAGACATGTCTTTCGTTTATCGATAACATTTACGGACCTAGAAATGTCATTCAATAATGCCACGGGCCTTTAAATGAAGCTCGAACGGAAGTTCAAATTTTTCAAAACATGTCTTTATGGTTTGCAGTTATTTCAGACTGCAACCCGGTTCTCACTATGAGGAAAGCATGTCGCCAAAAAGACGGCTGTTCCTGACAACGGGTGATTAAATTCTCCCGGGTATGGATTACTTTATATCCACGGAACTTCGACTTTATGTACGCTTCAGTGCATTATTTCCTGATACAGAAGAGAAGTCTATAGTCTATCCATATAATTTTTCGTCTATGATTCTTCAAAGAATTATTTGGATTTCACATGGTGGTTTAATGTTGTTGGAAAATCAATCGAACTTGTGTTTTCATAATTTTGGTACTCAATCAACGACTACAGATCTTTCAATAGAAAACAGGTCATTGATTGAGGGGGAGAGTATTTTTCAAATTTATGATATCTAACGGGCATTTTTATACATCATATAAATAATTAAGAAAGGTTTTGTATCTAACGGGGTTACATTTTGAGGGGGAGTTAAACTTGTGTTAACTCAAAAGGCCAAAGTTGTCATTTATGTGCAAGTATAGGGACTTATGTGCAAATTTCTAGTTGATTCCTAGACTTTAAAACCTTAAGGACCAATTGTGCCATTTATACATCTTGATTAATCTCTTAGTAACTCTTATACCTTAAATGGAAAAGAAAGTAGAAAGTGAGGGGCCAAATCTGCCATAAGCTGAAACTTGTACTTAAGTATAAAAGCCCTCTGCGTTTTGTCTTGGTCAAACACACTAAAAACCGGTCAAAAACCTTTCTTGCTTTTTCTCTCAACCTAAAACGCAACATATTGCGTCTTGCTTGATTCGTGGCCATCTGTGTGATTTCTTGTTTAGGTAATGCTTGGTTATTGTTCTTTATCATCTAAATATGCTTTATCTATAAAATCATGGCCTGAAATTCATTAAATCGTGTTTGTTTTAAGGTGTTCGTGCATAATCATCATCCAAGTCTAGGTTAGTGTTTGTAATTGAGTTTTGATTGCTGGGTTAGCATTAGATTACATACATGATGCTTCGTTGATGTCTTAATTGTTTCCCCAATCGCTATTTTATGGTCCTTGTAATTTTCGTGTAAAAGTTGACTTTTTAAGTCAATTTCTCATTGTGGTTCATGTGAGGGGTGTTTATTGCTTTTGACTGTTAGTTAATGTGTAATTGTGAGTGGAAATAGTGTTCGAATTAAGCCTTGAATTGCCTAGATCGTGAACTTGGAATCTGCGTATTTGAACTGTTCTTGGTTGCGTTTTGTTAGGTGTTCTTGTTTGCGATTTGTATATGAATATTCTAAGTTGCGTTTTGCCTCTTTCTTCTTGATTGCGTTTTGCTCTGTGATTCCATGTTGCGATTTGATTATTAAATGTTAAACAGGTCAAAACGCAGTCATTGCGTTTTGCTATGAAGACCATTAAAATATTAAAACCCTCATTTCAAATTTTTTTAATGATTGCGTTTTGTCTATTTTTGAATAAAATATTCACTGCGCTTTGCCTGTTGCGTTTTGCCTATTGCGTCTTGATTATTTCTTGTAAAATATTCAGTGCGTTTTGATGGACTGCGTTTTGCTTGGTTGATGTCTGCGTTTTGTATGATTGCGTCTTGGTGTCTGACTGCGTTTTGTATCTTGCGTTTTGAATGGACTGCGTTTTGATTATTTTTTATAAAATAGTCATTGCGTTTTGATTGCCTGCGTTTTGCTTGTTGATTGACTGCGGTTTGTGTCTTGCGTTTTGTGTCCTGCGTTTTGTCCCATTGCGTTTTGTCTAGACTGTTTTGACCACTGCGTTTTGTCTGGAATCCCTTGACAATTGCGTTTTGGTCATTGTGGTTTGGTCACTGTGTTTTGTCTTCTCTTCCATGGGTTAACTTCCGTTGACTCAAGAGTTGACCAAATCTGTTGACCACCACTTTAATATGATCTAAGTGTCCTTTTCTGGGATTTAGACCATGACTAATTAACTCCTGAGCATTTGCTCACATCTAACATCTTCTTTCTGTATGTATGTCTCTCTGTGGATGTAATTGTGCAGATACAATGGCTGATGTTAATGTTAATGCTCCTGCTGAACAAGCACCTACTATGGCACCACCCACTCGTACAGATGATCAGATTCTGCCTCGTAGCAGATGGGTGCCAGTAGGAAAAAGCAACTGCTATTTGGATGTAGAAAAGTCACAGAGCAATCCAATCTACAAGATTGCTGTGGACATTCTGAAGCACACCAACTTCTTCAGATCCTTCACTGCTTCCTCGACAATTCCATCGATCTATATTCAGCAGTTTTGGGACACTGTTCGATATGTCAAAAACACCGGGAGTTACAGCTGTCAACTAGATGAGCAATGGTTCGATCTCAACAAAGACACACTTAGAGACGCACTTCAGATCACACCAGTCGACAACAACAAGCCATTTTCTTCCCCACCAACACCCGATGCTCTTATCAACTTTGTCAACGATCTGGGTTACCCGAAAGTCGTCAGAACATTATCTGCAGTCGTGACTAATGACATGCATCAGCCGTGGAGAGCACTCACTACGATCATTAATTTATGTCTTACGGGAAAGACTTTAGGGTTTGAGAGGCCAAGAGCTCCGGTGTTACAGATTCTTTGGGGCGTCGTCAATCGAGCCCATATTGATTATGCAGAGAGGATGTGGGAAGAATTCACCCAATCCATCCATTCTTTCATCGAAGACAAAAAGAATCTGGCACTGCATACTCAGGGAAAGAAGAAAGCCAATCCTATTGTGATCCCAAGTGTTAGGTTCACCAAGCTGATCATCCATCACTTACAAAGCAAGCACAAATTCCACCCGAGGCCAGATTCTCCACTTCATTTGCCTTATGAAGAGTATGTTCTTGGATATCTCAAGTTTAGTGCTAAGGGAACCAAACGGGAAGTCTTTGGGATGCCTATTCCGAATGATCTTATCACTGCTGACATTCGAGGTGGACAATACTACAATGCGTATCTGGAGAAAGTAGCTAAGCATCAAAGATATCTTGCCGGTGAAGAAGGTAGTGATCCTGACTCTCCTGCACCTAAACCTGATAAGGCTACCAAACCCAAAGCAACCAAGAAATCTAAGCCTTCAGCACCTAAAGCAGCACCAGTCACAAAACCTGCAGCCGCCAAGGCCTCCAAATCTACTTCATCTCAACAACCCAAACCCAAACCTGCACCTGCCAAGCCTCAGGAGAAGAAACGAAAGCTGGTTAAGGAAACATCTGATGAGCCATCTCCAGCTAAAGGATCTAAACGTGGCTTAGTGACAAAAAGACGCAAGCCTACCAGCTCTCTAAGATTGGTAGATGAGTTCGTAGATGAAGGTGTTCCTGAGAATGAACCTAGGATTGATGATGAAGAGGCTGATCTGCAAAGGGCAGTGGAAGAAAGTTTAAAGGATGTTCACGCTACACATCGGGGTCCACTTCCACCAGTGGTCTTTAGAGAACCCGACTCTGGGAGACGTCAACCACTTCCAGAGGTTCAGGGTAAGGGGAAAGAGAAGGTTATTGAAGAACAGGTTGCGCACACTCTTCTCGATCTTAACACTCCAAAGAAGAAGAGCACAACCGATCAATATATATTTCAAAGACGCACACCTGAAACTGCTGAACCAACTGGACCTTCCATTCATCAAGAAGATGAAAAGGTTACTCTTGCTGAGGTTGAGACCGATACTGAAGAACTCCTGATTCCTACAGAGAAATCAGGCGAAGAAGTGTCTAACACAGTGGTCTTGGGTACTGAATCTGGTGGACAAGATGAAAAACAGGGAGGCCCAGACCCTAGTGACTCAGCTGAATCTAAACCACTACAATCCCAAGGGATTCATACTGGTTCAAGCCTAGACCCCATGGATGAAGAGTTCATTGTAACTGCCTACCCTAATGTACAGGAGAATCTCAAGCTAGCGGTTGAAGAACAGGTGATTCTTGAGGAACCAGCTATCTCTACAGGGACCTTGTCTTCTCTACAACACCTTGCTAAAGACTTTAGCTTTGGCGATCAATTCTTCAATGATAAACCTTCTGAATCAGAAAACGAAAAGACAACTGCAGAAACCGAAGCTGAATCGATGGTGTCTGTCACAATCCAACAAGACTCGTATGCAACCCCTCCTATGACATCATCGATGATTGATCTCATTTCTAGACCCGATTATCCGAATGTACATCGACCACTACCAGCAACCACAACCGCAATAGCAACAACAACAACGACAACAATAATTCTTCCTCCACTACCTCAACCACAACAAAGCACCATAGATTCCATCTTGATAAATCACATCGGTGAACTTGAGCAAATCATGGCTAATTTAATTAATGACAAATCACAACTGGAGGAGAGGTTAAATAAGCATGGGTCACGTCTATATAAATTGGAGAATCTCGATATTCCCTATTAGGTGAGCAAAACAGTGGATGAAATTGTCACTGATGTTGTTGACTAGGCTACTCAAGCTCCACTCAGGGATCGCTTCAGAGATTTGTCAGAAGCTGACATGAAAGAGATTCTTCACCACCGCATGTGGGAATCCAACTCCTATAAATATCATGAAGATCACAAGAAGCTATACGAAGCATTGGAGAAGTCCATGGACCGTGATCAAACTGACCAGCTCCTAACTGATTTGGCTGAAGAGCGAAGAAAGAAGAAAAGGAGACATGATTCGCCAAAAACACCACCTGGGTCTCTACCTTATCAGCCACCTCCTCTTCCACTACCAGCAGGTCCATATGGAACTTCAGGATCTTCTGGAGCTTCTAGATCGTCTCAACCTCCTCCTCCACCTCCATCCACCAACCGAAGTGATCAGTAAAAAACCATAGCTGCTCCATGCTCTTTAAAGACAGCTGCATCTGCTGAATATACAGCTTGGACGACTATTGACACAAGACTCAAGCCGTCTATCTCATCAATTCCTGAAGATCTACATATGGATGATGACTCGACTCTCGACGAATAGGTACATTCATCTGATGATGAAGACATCAGGAATGATCATATTCCTAAGGTGAACTTAAAGCAAGATTGGTGGAAGCCACTTTCTGAGGAAGACAGACCTGCTACACCAGAACCTGCCTAGTCCATTCCATCATCTGACCTGCTTGTCTCATGAACAACTAGGCATCTGCTCTTGCATCCACCTATGCACCTCCACCAGAGAACTCGTTACTTGCTCAGACCGATGACATGGCAATGTTTATGGACTGGTACTATAAAAAGCAAGGGATTACTGAACTTAAACAAAAAGAATTGGAAGGCCCTGTAATTGAACTTGTCAAAGTCTTCCATCCTAATGTGATTCATCTCCAGTTTCAAATGGAAGAATGCCACAAACTACTCACCGATAGAGTGGACGATGCAATCATCAGGTATAAGGCCAGCAAACCACTACAACTGGGTGGTCAACCAGGTCAGGTCACCATTCAAACTAACTTCTTCTTCAACAAAGATTTGGAGTATCTAAGATATGGTAGCAAGGGTGGCAGACCTGCGTTGTCCATCTCAAAGATGAAAGCGGCCTATTATCATGATGTTGGTTTAGAGCAAATGGTACCCGATCAGATGTGGATTGAAGAAGAATGCAAGTATGACATTGCTTCTATGTATAGTATCTCTCACTGGTGGTTCTAAAGACAACGCTTCTACATTGACATACACACATCTGATGGTGATCGCAAAGCTGTACGGACTTATATGCGAATTTTAAGTGTTGTTAGAATTGAAGTCTTCTCCTTATATGGGTACGATTACATGAAGAATATCATCCTTCGTAGAGCTGATCTTAAAGAACATATTATTGCAGAAAGGGACTTCAAATATTTATACCCTAGTAACTTTGAAGATCTGTGCTTATTGAACCTTCAAGGTCAC
>BQNB010072882.1:0-32293 GCA_026074375.1 Tanacetum coccineum
AATATTCAGATTCAGATGTGCGAATCAGATTCAGATTCAGAGCCTCTTAATAAACAAACAGCACCTTAGAATATTTTCTTCAATCTTCACCAGCAGTACTAACTTTACTCTAGCAGTACTAACATATACTAGCAAGCATCCATCGACTGTGCCCAAGCGGCACGAGATACTCTAGCCTCCTCCTCCATCAGAAGGGTAGTGCGTCTATGAAATGGCCTATCCCTGTACAACATGTTGACTCGGGCTCTAAGTAGAGCTCGATCATGTCGTGCATCATCTAGCTGAGAATATATGATCTCATCCTCTTGGTCAACAGTAGTAGCCAACTCAGTAACTTTCTGATTGACCCCCTCTAGGGTGGTCGGTGCGATCTCCTAGATGGCTCCTACAAGGTTATCCCATGTATCAGTAATACCATAGCCTAACTCTCTAGTCGTCTGGCATCCTGGAGTGGTATCTAACATCTCAACAAATCCATAAAGGTCTGCCCTAGCGGTGGTAGGTCCAACCCGCCTAGCAGCACCAGCTGCCGAACTCTCCCCGACCTCGTATCCAGGACCAGGAGTAGTACGACACGGCCTCTTACGAAGCGGTAAACAAATCTTAGGCATCCCAGTCTCATGAACAGGAGATGGTAGTGCATCTCTCTGTCTAATCCCAACAGCTCGAGATCCTAGAGATCTCTCAACATGTGTAGGGCTATTGGGTAGTGGTGATGGTATAGGTAATGGTGGAGAGGGTATCTGAGGAAGTGGTGATGAGTATGGAGAGAGAGGTGATGGTGGTGGAGTAGGTAAGGCTAACAATCTCTCAGCAACTTCCTCGGAGAGGAACGGTGCCGGCGCCTGGGGTCGGATGGACATCCTAGCCGTGACGCGATAAGCAAGGTATGGGTCCTGGTCAGCTGAATAAGCAACAGCTGCAGGGTCGGCAGGAGCTAAGTGCTCCTCCTCCTCTGCATCATCATCATCATCATCATCGTCATCGTCAGATGGCTCCTCATCATCCCTGTCGTCTCCTCTGTCAGCAGGATAGTCGGCTGGATCCTCCTCAGGATCCTCCTCGTCATCCTCCTCCGGATCCTCCTCAGGATCGGACTCAGGAATGTATCCCGGTGACTCAGTAGTAGGTGAGGCAGCAACAGGCAATGGCTGCTCCTCAGCCGGTAGGACATCGTCCTCTGGTAAGAACTCCGGGTAAACAGGCTCCGGAACAAATGGTATGTAAATAGGTGAAGGTGGTGCCTGCTCTGGCTCCTCAGGGCCAGGCACGTAATCTGGAGATGGTGGATCCTGAAAAATAGGTCCTTCGGCTCCTGGTGATCCTATGTCAGATAGGTCCTCATATGGGCTGAATATCTAAGTATACGTAACTGTAGAATCTTCTGAATCCGACATGCTCGAAACTGAAAAATCAAAAGTGACTTATATGAGTATATTAATATAAGACTCTTATCCTTATATACGTAATATATTATAAACACGTATATCAATTAAGCATGTATATAGTATAACCGACTAATGCAACGATTTGTATATGAATACCCCGTAAAAACCCTTTTGTATGTATGCAATGTTTGAAAACGATTATAGTCCAGCAAAAACATTTTGACCTGGTTCTCTATAACCTTGGCTCTTGATACCAATCTGTAACACCCCCAAAATGGGTCGCAGCGGAATAAGGATTCGGGGCGTGTTACTTCAAGATCAACAGCAACGACACAAAAGTCGTTTAAATTGATACATTGGATTTAAATGAAAGACATATTACAAAAGCTTATAGCTTTACTTGTTCTTTGTTTAATATTACAAAAGATAACATAGATTTCCCAAAACATGATGCACATAAATCTTTAACAGTGCAATCCAAAACATAATCCAATGCATCCTTGGCACCTCGTGCCTATTGACCTCCTGAAAACATTGCTTAAAACGTCAACAAAAATGTTGGTGAATTCATAGGTTTATGTATTTAAATTATGCAGGACCGCAAGACTTTCCCGTGATGTTACAACATATGCCAACAATCACAAAACCAGATTACTGTTGCACTAAGCTCATGACACTGAAGCTCAACCTATATTTGCTATTTTAGCAGTTATTTTGCCCGTACAGATGTTGTAACCCGCAACATCCAAGTCCGACATGGTCAACGTTCGTTCCCCATCCACGTCCCGACAAGGTCAACGTTCGATGCCCCCCCCCCAGTGATAGCAAATCACCCAACGGGAGGTTAATCCCAATAAGATATTTATAACATCCGCTCACATAATGTAAATACTACTACATCTATGAAATAGACCAGTTCATGATAATGGGCTACATGGAGGTTAACAGCTACTTAGGCAAACACATAATCAATATACTTTCAACACTTGCGTCCAATTTATAAATAAGCAATGTAATTCACCCCTTAGAGTTTGTAAAACAATTAAGTAGTAAAAAGGGGGCTATGAACTCACCTTGAGTACTCATAGTCCAATAATCACCGATAAAACGTCACGCAAAACCTGCGATGCAACCTATTTAAATTAAGGTCGAATAAGTACCGAGTACTTCAATTTGAAACATTCAATATAATCTTATAGTAGTTACGTCGTGCTATCGTTCGGGCTATCATAATTAAAGAGGTCATGACATGACGTTCGAGGAGTTAGGATACTTTAAATCGTAAATCCAACAACATCGTCGATACGCCATCCGAAGAGGCCTCATTATGAAACTCCCTAGTAATATAGCACTTTGATAACCACTCAATATTCTATATAGCATAATCACCGACTAATCGTTTTAGTAAAATAATATTTATAAAGTGAAAACGTTTATAAATATACTTTTCGTAAAAATGACCTAATTTGGTCGTTTTAAGCCCGTTGCTCGCGTTTCTTACGTCCACGTCTTCGTAGTAAGACGAGCGATCAAAATATTACATTTTCAAGTTTTTAAGATTCTGCGATGAATAGTAAAATTACTGTTCACAACAGCTCGTTTGTCGTTTTAGGCTTTAATTGGCGTAAACTTGTAATCGTAATAACTTATTCGTTTTAATCCCGATTTTAGTGATTCCTTCGAGTACGTTTTTGTTATTAAAAGAGGTATTATATTTTATAAAGTTGGGTCCGCTGATGAATAGTACTTTTACTGTTCATAGTTTATAAAATTACTTTTATAAACTTTAATTATCGAAAATGTCGTAGTTTATTCGTTATAGTTCCGTTTTTAGCGATTCTTTCGAGTACGATCTCGTAAATAAAAGTTATATCATATTTTAGATGTTTTTAAAATGAAAGTTGCTGTAATGAATAGTAACTTTTATAAAAATAGTTTTATAAAAGTATTTATAGTCGTAAACTCGTTTTTAACGTATCTTTTTCGTTATAGATCGGTTTTTCGAGTTTCTTATCATTATGGAATCGTCATGAGGCGTATTATAATTATATTAAGTCAAACTTTCTGTATGAAATTCGGATTTTAGACAGCCCCTAAGTATTTAAACTAGTCTTCGTAGTAGACGACAATCAAAATATTACATTTCAAGTTTTTAGATTCTGCCGATGAATTAGTAAAATTACTGTTCATAGACACTAGTAGTCGTATTTTAGGCGTTAATTAGCGTAAACTTGTATCGTAATAAACTTATCGTTTTAATCCGATTTTAGTGATTCTTTCGAGTACGTTTTGTTATTAAAAGAGGTATTATATTTTATAAAGTTGGGTCCGCTGAGAATAGTCACTTTTATAGCTGTTAGCATAGTTTTATAAAAATTACTTTGTAATAAACTTTAATTATCGAAAAGTGTCATAGTTTATATTCGTTTAAAGTTTCCTTTTCCAATCGATTCTTTCTTTCGAGGTACGATCTAGTTATTAAAAAGTTATATCAATACTAGATGTTTTATTAAAATATTAGATGCGTAAATGAATAGTAACTTTTATAAAAATAGTTTTATAAAAGTATTTTATAGTCCGTAAAACCTCCGTAATTAACGTATCTTTTTCGTTATAAATCGGGTTTTTCGATTCTTATCTTTATGGAATCGTCATGAGCCGTATTATACTTATATTAAATGCAAACTTCTTGTCTAAAATTCGAATTAAAACCAGCCCCTAAGTATTATAATGTTATATTTCTTTATAAAAATCTGTTTTTAATGTATTATTACCTTATGATGTTTACTATAAAAACGCTGTAAAAAACACATTGACACTTGTGGGTACTTATAATAAAGTCCAATATCATCCATAGCCTTGTAAATTTAGTTGCAACAAGTCACAACCCTTTACTTCATTACTTCCATTTGTATTTACATTAGATAACTTTTAAACCACTAATTAGCCCTTTAAACAGTTTTATACTTCAACCGATGTTAACAAACTTTTATATTTACTTTTCATGATATATATAACCAATGACGATTAGAATAAGGTGCAATAAAATCATAAACATAAAATAATAACCTCATTTTACATATTTAAAAGTCCTTAGTGGTGATAACATAGACCATGAATTAATCATATAACACATAAATCATAAGAAGTAAAAGTATACAAGAATTAAGATAACCTTAGGATTGAATGTGTACAGGGTTGTAAGATTGTTATAAAAATTTGTATGGTTTTGATTATGTTTCTTTTTTGGGCCGTGGGTTTTGGTGTATAAAAGAGAGGAAGAAAAATAAATTTTGCAGGTCAAGAGTTTTAAGTAAAGGTTACCTAGTGCATGCCTGAGTACTTATAGTAAAAATATCTGTTAACTAACCATGGTTACTATTCTAATCCTTGCTCATGGTAACAATTCAAGTGAGTATGAATGTGTAAGAGTTTTGTTCCCATTAATCTTTATAATATCCTTAATATTATTAACAAGATGAAAGATCTTGGTCCTATCATCTAATTTTAGGCATATATTAATATATAAGATATATATTATTTATTATTTGAAGTATTGGGTATAATCCTGGTTATATCGTTTAGGGCGTAGTTTAGGTTTTGGAACTGTCCGTAAATGCTAAAACTTTCCAAGAACAAACACTACAGGTTCATAAATGACCTAATAATTTATTATCGCGATAAGCGTTTAAAGCATGGACCATTTTTTTTTTTGTTTTAAAAAACGTAGTCAATATAAAATAAATGAACAAAGTATTAATTATCTCATAATAATCATAAACCACTTGCCCCCCCTTGCTAGTAAACATTAATCGCTAAATGCCCGTTTACATTGAATGATCATTTTCAGTTTACGCGATTTAACTTAACGTTTACGGTTTAAGAGTAAACGCGTAAAACCCTAAAAATAAATTGTGAATTACATAATGTCATACAATGACCTAAAACACGAGGTGTTATACTTGAAGTATTCTCTGAATCTTCATAGTTTCTAGGTTGTAATCACGCCGGAGGTACAAAATTCAGGCCAAAGGGTGGTGGAGGAGTAGCTTACTAGTAGAAACTCTGGTTAACTAGTGTTTGGATCGAAGAAGTTCTTGTAATACACCATACCATTTGCTTGTAGAATCGAATAAACACGTTATCCCTTTTGGTTATCATGTTTTCTGAATCTATGATGATTGCTATGTGTTTTGTTGCCATGAATATGGAGTAGTGATTTATATTTATTTGGGCTATCATGATCGATGTTATGAACAAGTTTTGATATAATGCTTATGAATACTGATGAATTATAATTCAATGTTTTAAATATCCGGTAACTTGTTATGTATGATTATTCATACTTTAGGATATAGTCAAAGATTCCCATCAATAAGACTTATAATTCGCATTGTATGCTATGGAAATTCGATACTAGTTTGAGGAGAATTAACTAGTGAATATTTATCAACCCATAATAAAGACGTTTAACACTTGAACATGTCTAAGCGAACTTGATTAAGGGAAATTTTATCATTATCAATTCATACTTTGAATCAATCTTGAATGCGTATTTGGTATAAAAAAGATTGAAAGGCCAAAGATTCTCAATTAGAAATAGTTAATTGTATGAATGATTGCTGATCTTTTCATGCTTTTATGCTTAAATTCATGTTGCTTGATTATTTACTTGTTCATGATCATTGTTCTAAGTCTAAATAAATATTATTTTTAATCTTGAAATACTTTGAAATCTTTAGATCTTGACAGTCTATAAGATAAACCTTTTCGTAATACATTAAACCCTTTTAAGAATTACCAATCCCGTGGAACGACCTGGTCTTACCTTTAACCTATACTATAAATGGGGGTTTATACATTACCCATGTATTAGTTGGAATTTGGATAAAACTAGAACTATAATTTTAATGCTTTTGAAACACATCACCT
Organism: Tanacetum coccineum; assembly: GCA_026074375.1. Taxonomy (NCBI): domain Eukaryota; kingdom Viridiplantae; phylum Streptophyta; class Magnoliopsida; order Asterales; family Asteraceae; genus Tanacetum; species Tanacetum coccineum. The sequence goes on from BQNB010072882.1 coordinate 6,321, forward strand.
TGCAACCTCGAAAAGTCTTGGACTTATTCTCCGACCCTTTGTTTATTCTGACAACCTTGTGATATAAACCTCACAACACCGAATCAAACAAAGTACCTTGTGCAATAACTCTCTTAAGTATTCTACACCTTGTCTCGGACCCGGACAATGGTTGACAGTTTACCAAAAATTGTATGGTAATCAATGCACCATAGTGTTGCACTAAAGCATTGGCTACTCTAGAGCAAACGGCTACTAGTAAAGAGATCTCAAATCCGTTGACAGTTGATAGTTTGCTAAAAACTATAAGGTTATCAATGCACCTTGTTACTGCAATGAAGCATTGACTAGTCAATAGCAAACGGCTCATGGTAAAGACATATCAAATCCGTTGATGGCTGGTAGTTTAATGGCTGGATGTTGCTGTGGAGCTGTGATGCAGAGATGATAAGATGCTGTTAAAGATTAAAAGCCAAAGTATGATCTGTCTTTAAATCAACAACAAATAGATCATCATTAAAGAGAAGCTAATGATTAAAGAGAAGTGTTTGGATACAATCCTCAAAAGCTCAAACTAAAGAAAACTGAAGAAACTTGAAGTTAACAAGTGAAGTTTAAGTTTAGGGGAGGATTGTTAGGAATTATGTATACAAGACTTAATTATGTTTGTTATGTAGTTAGTTCTGCGAGTACACTTGTTAGTACTAGTAGAAGAGTTAGCATAGTTAGTACTGGTTATGTAATAGTTAAGTCTGCTTATGCAAAAGTTAGTTAGAGTTAGAGATATGCATGAGATATCTTAGGAAAGGATATGCATGATCTCTATACGCGTTTTGTAAATCCCATTAGGGTTTCCTTGGTGTATAAAAGGAACCCTAGTCATAGTTAGTTGATATAGATCAACATAGATCAATAGAGATCATCTTAGCAATCATAGTCTTTGTAATCTGTAACCTAGTCAGATTCAAGTTATAATACAAAGTTTTCTTGTGTTACATAATATTGTTCTTCTTAGCATTGTTGATTATTTTCCGCATAATCAATAGTGTTAAATCAGTGTTTCATTATTGTTGCTTTGGATTTATCTAAAGTAGCAAACCCTTTGCAAGCTAAAGGTTCAAGATCTATTCAGTAAGGGATCCAAAAAGTGGTATCAGAGCTTGTGTGGAAACTCTGAATAAGAAGAACTCTATTGTTTGAAACAGATCTACACTCAAACCAGTAAGATGGCAGAACAAGACACTCCTCCACCAACTATCACAGCAATGAAAATCCCTATCATCAAGAAGGGAGAATATGATATTTGGAGCATGAGAATGCGTCAATATATCTGTCACACAGATCACAAGGACATAATTGTCAATGGAGATCTCCAAGAAGAACCTGCACCAACAGGAGATCAATCTGGTCCTTCTGCTCCTCCTGTTCCTAAAACTGCAAAACAACTGGCTGCCAAAAGGAATCAGGAAAGAGTTAAGAGCATCTTGCTTTTAGCAATACCTGATGAATATCTCCTTAAGTTTCATAATGTTCCAGATGCTAAATCTCTCTGGGGAAGCAATCAAATCAAGGTTTGGAGGTAATGAAGAATCCAAGAAGATGCAGAAAAATGTTCTAAAACATCAGTTTGAAAATTTTTCTTACTGCATCAAATGAAAAGTCTGGACAGGCATATGATTGGTTTATTTTTCCAAAAAACTCATAAGTCAATTGTAGGTTCATGGTGCTCCAAATTTTCAAAGAAGATATCAACCAGAAGTTCCTAAGAAGTCTTCCTCCTTCATGGAATCAAATTGCTCTAATCATGAGAAATAAGCCAGACATTGATGAAATTGATATTGATGACCTCTACAACAACCTTAGGGTCTACTAAGATGAGATTAAAAGGTCTTCAAGTACCACTTCTACTTCTCAGAACTTGGCATTTCTTTCCTCTAAGAACACTAGCAGTACTTATGAAGTTAGTACTGCCAGTAGAGAGTTTTGGGGTTGTATATGTGCTGTGGAAATTAGTCCCCAAGTTTTCATCTATCACATGTGCTCATGATGTAGCATGCTCTTTCTTTTCACAACCAACAACCATTCCTCAACTAGAAAATGAGGATTTTCAGTAGATTAATGAAGATGACTTAGAAGAATTGGATCTTAGATGGCAGGTGGCTATGTTGACTGTCAAAGTGAGAAAATTCATTTAGAAGACAAGAATGAACATGGATTTTAAAGAAAAATGACCTGTTCCGCTTGATAAATCAAAAATTGAGTGCTACAATTGTCACAGAAAAGGGCATTTTGCTAGAGAATGCAGCTCTAGAAGGAATCAAGGGAAAATTTGGACCATATGTAAATTGTGAGTAATCTACTTCAATGTCAGGTCCAGAGGGCATATAATTCCCTGTTATGGGTGGGGGTACAGCATGCATTCCTTCTGCTGTAACAAACCTATCATATACATGTTGTTTTTCTAACTCACTCTCTTTATTTATAAAAACACTTTGCAACACTTCATTTTCATAGCTTAAAATATCATCATATCTGTGATCCCCATACCCAAGCCCAAACTTATCATTAGCACTCATTTAGGTATTTAGCAGTTTACTAAGATTCTTAGAAGAGTTATGCCATTTTTCTACTTTAGCCTTTAAATCTTCTTTTTCTTTTTGAGCTTCTGCTAGCAATTTCTTATGGTATGTTAGAACATCAGTTTTATCATCTAAATCTATCTTCATAAATTTTATCTTTTGTTCATACCAAAGTTGACCTTGTTGATAAGCAACTAACTGTTCTTCAACTTTCTTAAGACCTTGAGAGTATGCTTTTATTTCTATGCTTGCATCACTAAGTTGTTCTCTTTGAGCATCATATAGTTTTTTAAGATTAGCATAAGACTCTTTACACTTATTTGAACAAGAAATTACCTCTGTGTCTGAGTCTGAGCTGTTGCAAGCCATCAAAGCATAATCTTCATCTTCTGAATGATTTGTCCAATCCACTCCTTCTCCATCAACTGTCACCAATGCTTTAGAATCCTCCTTCTGTCCAGTTCTGCTCACTTCCTTGTTTCCAGAATTCCATGCATCCCTCCTCCTGTTATCTTGAGTTCCCTTGATTCTACACTCTCTAGCAAAATGGCCTGTCTTGTGGCAATTGTAACATTCCACTTTGGTTTTATCAAAGCCAACTGGTTCTTTTGCATCAAATTGTAGCTTTCTACCAGTCTTCTTGTAAAACTTTTTCATTCTCATTGAGATCATGGCCACTTGCCACTTCAAGTCCATTTCTTCAAGGTCATATTCATACCTTACCAAGGCAGTTTCCAAACTTCATGATCTAATTGAGGGCAACTGGATTGATTTGCAAGTAAGGAGTATGATGAAGTTTGTTCATATTATGAGTTTTAACCAGAAGGATTAGAAACACCATAAGCGGTACTAACATCATTAGTACTGCTAGTGTTCTCAGAGACAAATGCCACATTCTGCGTGCTAGAGGATGATGCAGTAGAGCCTTTAACATCATTCTCAAAGACTCTTAGATTATTATACAGATCATCAAAGCTGAGACTGTCCACTCCTGGCTTGGTCCTCATGATTAAGGAAACTTAAGACCAGGCAGAAGGTAGAGACCTAAGGAATTTCTGATTTGCATCCTCAGTGGAGACGCCTGCACCATGAATCTCTAATTGACTCAGAAGACTTTGAAACCTGTCATAGCCTTTATGTAGTCCTTCTGAGTTTGATACAGAGAAACCTTCAAACTGTTGCTTTAGAATATACTTCTGCATCTTCTTTGATTCATCATTTCCCCCAAATCTAGATTTGATGGCTTCCCACATCTCTTTAGCATCAGTCATTTTATGAAATTTAGCAAGATGATCTCTGTAAGCCGCCATAAGCAAAGTGGTCCCTTGCTTTTCTTTCTCTTTCTCTAGCTAAGATCTCTACTGCATCCTTGAGCAGACCTTGATTGACCATGCACGTATCTGTGGTGAATGAAACACGGTCCATTCCATTTTTATAACTTCCCCAGATAGGGTAGCTAGTATGGGCCTAAATCATGTTTCCATTTTCAATGGGCCAATATCATATTCTCCCTTTTTGAGAATAGGATGTTTGAGGGTTGAAACAGTGTGAGGAGTTTGTTGTGTAGGTGTTTGTGATGGTAGTGGTGGTGGTGGTGGAATGTCATCTTGTGATCCAGCCATTTAAGTGCTTTATAAGATAGGGGTTTATGACTGGTTTTTGTTCTTCTTACTCAGAGTTTCTCATAGGCTCTGATACCACTTTTTGAAAATCGTTTAACTCATCTAGGATAGTTTTACAGATAATATTGAACACGTAGCGGAATAATAAAGAACACAATATTATCAAACAAGGTTTTACCAAACATTCCAAGCCTTAATATTATTTGATCAGAATAAAACATGTTATCTACCTATAACAATGATCAAGTTACCTTGACCTTTAGGCTACACCACAAACTATACTAGACGTCTACATTGATCCAATATACACACACACACTTTTCTGGATGATTAAAACAATATGCCTGGACCTCCTTTTATATCATAAGGAGTCAAGGCTTACATGGAAACTAATAAAAGATATTAATGAGAGAATCAATTAATTATTCATCTTTATCTCTTCATTAATATTCACCTTTATCTTCTTTTTGACCAAATCTTCATTATCTCCTACATCTTGTATACTTCTTCATCAAATTCGTTATACTCAGTTTTCTTCATCAGTGATCACTACATAGAGCCTACAGAGTTCGAGATTCAAGAGATGGTAAACATATGGGTTTCAGGGGAAGCTTATTGATTAAATGTTTAACCATCTACATGCACCACTTGAGGGGAAGTGTTTACAAGTTGCATATCTTCAGAAGACCCCTATTGGATGATTACAAAAAGGGGAAGAAGACTACAGAGATATGATTTGCAGCTTATTATGTGTGGTGGCATGTTCAAGAAGATCTTAAGTCAAGGGGAAGCATTGAAGATTGTTTCATACATGGAGATTGTTTTGTAATATCAAATAGGGGAAGATTGTTGGGATCTGAGATTTGATGATTACAAAACTAAATATGCAAGATTAAAGAAAGATGAAACAACAAGGACTTAATGTAAAATATTAAGTTAGCTTCCTATGTAAGCTAGGGTTTTCTTGTAACCTCCCTCTATTATATAAAGAGGGTAGGCGTCTGGTTTAGAATATAGATCCATAGAAAACTAGAGCTCTCCCAATGAGAGTCTAGATAGTTAGATAGCAAGTCGACTGATGAGAGTCGAATAGTACACCATAGTTAGTTGGTGTAGCCCCAAATTATAGTTGGGGTAATAGGGAAACGTTCAATAAAGAAAACCTTGTGATAACTTTGATTGTGTTCTTTATTATTCCGCTGCGTGTTATCAATCATTGTTATTGTTCATCCTAGATATATAAGATCTAATCAATCTTGAGCTATAAACGATCTTATCAATTGGTATCAGAGCCTCGTGGCTCTCGATCTAGGATCTACAAGGTTTTTAAAGAAACCTAAAAAACCCTAATTTTCAAGAAATCGTTTTGTGGTTAAAGTTTTATGAGGTTTTGAAGATTAATTGATATAACAATGGTTATAATCGTCATCTCTACCTGTTATGGTATGCAATACGATTGTGAATTATTGTTACCATTAAAGGGTCTTTTAATCAAAGAAAAGAAAGAAGTTATGTATCGAATTCTGTTCTTTTTCTGTAAATTATTTTAATTCGATAAAAACCTAAGTCGGTTCGTCATCATAAAGATATTAAAAAGGGTTTCTTGTTTCTGATCTCATCATTCGTATTACAAGAAGAAGCATCAAGATCGTGTGTGGCTGTTCTTGTACAAGTCACCTTGATTCTTGGAGATCTAGGGCACGCATGGTATAAATAGATCAGTGGTAGTTATGGTGTCGTGGTGTTATTTGACAAAAATCCGAGTAAACCATAACTTCTAGGATTCAATCATGGTGCGAGTGATGGATGTGGGTTGCAAAGTGATAAAGCAGCAGGTTGCGTGATATATCATGGTGGTTATGGTGGTTGATGATGAAAGAACAAGATGATGAATTGGAAGTGAAAAATGAGAGGCAATTTATTTGGAGAAAATGATTTAGAAGTAGTATGAATTTGAGTTAGTTTAAGCATTGCCAAATTATGTTTGTATTTTTGGGTAAGAATAGCTGAGCCTAAGTAAAAGTTAGTCAAAAAGCAGAAAGAAATAGTAAACCCCATGATCAGATGGGTCGGCCCCCTTATCTATGTGGCCGAGGCCCTTATCGATAAAGGGACCGCCCTTATGAGCTAAGGGGGCCACCTATCTGATACTTTTTAGATGCCCTAAATTTTATTTTTTGCTAAAATTTTGTGAGAAAAGTTGTTTTTGGTAAACAATTTGCAGCAAGTCATATGTAATGGATGCATGCCAAAATTTGACCCGCGCGAACTCACCCCTTATTTATGTGTGTAAATAAACGTAAACATATATAAACACACAACAAGGGACGAAAACACGCTTTGAGAGAAATGAATCCGGAGGAGATGTATAGAGTTGCTTCAGGTCGTTATGTCCCAACGATGGCTTTGAAATGGAAAATCAAGAGCACGAATTGACCTTATTGATGTTTGAAATTGACAAGGATGTGGATTGGGAAACTAAACTCAATGAGCAAATGCACATAAAAATAAGCTAAAAGAGAAAGAAGCTAGGAACAAGAATAAAAGTAGGAATGGCAAAAAAAACACTTAAACTTTTACACTAAAGGCAACAATAAGCTTTGAACACAAAACAATATGATTAAGAAACTTAACACTGGTATTGATTTAAAAAAAACTTCAAACTTGCATTAATTTTGAAAGTGTTACAAAGCAATGAAATAAAAGCTGTAAATAACTGAAAATAAGCTAAGTTATTAAAACTAAAAACTAGATTAAACTAAGATGCCTCAAAGGCTTACAAAAAACTCTATTTATAGCCGAAGTCTTGGACTTGCAGCTTGTGCTTCTTTGGAGCTAACCTTAATAAGCACTTAGTAATTGGAATAAGCAACTAGAATAAACTAAAATGATAAATAAGTTACAAAACTAAAACTGATAAACTCTTAAAATACTTTGAAAAAGGAAAATAAGCTTAAATAAGCTTACCCTTAAAGAAAGTAAAGGAAAATGGTTTAATATACTCTAAAAAGCTAAGGAAATCTGAAATAAGCAGAGATAATAAGCTGATAAGCTAAAATGAACTACCAGTATTAACTGAAATAACTACCAGTACTAACTTAGAGTTAGTACTGCTAGTGTTGAGTTAGTACTGTTCCTAAAATGAACTAGCAGTACTAACTTGGAGTTAGTACTGCTTGTTCAAAACAGCCTTTAACTTTTGCAAAAATCATTTTTATTTCAAACTACTTAAAAACAGATTATTAAATAACAAAGTAAAACACTTATAAGCAATTATTAATCAGTAATAAGCACTTAAATAAGCATGAATTAGTCTAGCAGTATAAACTTAAAACCAACAGTTGTATTAAATAAACTAGCAGTTCTGCAATAGATAAGTAAAGTAAGAAAAAGAGAGACTTACAACACCCTTGCTCAAAACAGGGTTAAATCAACAATCTACAAGCTCTAGCTTGTATAAAACAAGCTAGTGAGAGTCCATAAGCCCATCCAGAACTGGCTTATCATCCAATACATAAGCTATGGTATATTTGAGAGTGATTTTTGTGATTTTCTCTTAACTACTTAACTTTTTATTTTCACTTAATGAAAACAGCCTATGAGTAAGCTGTGATGAGAACTTTTTGAACACAAAACAATATGATTAAGAAACTTAACACTGGTATTGTAATATTGACTTTAAAAACTTCAAACTTGCATTAAAACTTAAAAGTGTTACAAAGCTTGGAAGTAAAAGCTGTAAATGACTTGAAACAAACTGAAAATAAGCTAAATTATTTTTAAGATTAAAAGCTAAAAACTAACATTAACTAAGATGCCTCAAAGGCTTACAAAAAGCTCTATTTATAGCCGAAGTCTTGGACTTGCAGCTTGTGCTTCTTTGTAGAGATAAAACAAGTGTGCTTGTTGTGTGAGGAGAGACTAAAACAAATCCCAGCCTTCAATTCCTTTTGTGCTTCTTTTGAAACAATCTTAGCCATCGAAAATGTTTTGGGAATGGTGAGGGATTGCCAACATGGACTTTTATACAGCTGGGGGGAAAATGTAGGGTGGATGAAATGATTTTGGCTAGGGAGAGAAGTGGTTTTGCAGGGAAGAAAGTATGGGCGACATACCAGTTGTAACTGGGTTTTTGGGGCGGGAAAGAAGACTTTTTGGGGAGTTGGCAGTTTGGTCCCCTCAAGTTGTATAACTTAAATGTAATCTCTACCCGGTTTGCAACTTTGGTCCCTCCTTTCTTATAACTTTGTAATACAACTTTAGACTTGGCAGTTTTAGCCCCTCAAGTTGTATTTTCTTCATTTTGATGACTTTTGACTTTGCCCTTTCCACTCCGTGCTTGGATTTGTTTGTCTTTGGTTTTCTTTTTGCTCTTTTTCTTGAATATCCGTTTCCTGCACAATACAAATGCAAACATACAAATACAATGTATTTTTGGTATGTTTTTAGTCATTTAGGTCCGCTTAATATAGAAAATGGTATGTGTATTTAAACACATATCAAAATCCCCCATACTAAGGTATTGCCGTGTCCTCACGCAATGTTATGAAGTAAACACTCAAGAAAACTAAGAATCTTGAACTCCCTCGACTAATTACCTTGAAAAGTAGCAAAGTGTTCGTCAAGGGAAACAAAAGAATAAATAGTTTTGACAAGTCCCGTTTCACCATTTTTTATATGTGCACTACTATTCCTAATATTTTTGGATTTTTCTATTTCTTTTCTTAACTACTTGTTTGACTTCCTTTATTTTATAAACACTGGGATCATAGAATGAGAAGCGTCCGTAGAATAATCTATGGACGTCCTGACGGATAAATTCATCGTCCCCGATTTTTCACTAGATCTAAACCAAGCAATTAAACAAGATCATTGTCGATATAAGTTTAGATGTTAAGCCCTCATATTTATGACTTGTGAACTTTTTACTCCCAACATGGATATATGATTTGAATGTGTGTGCTCGTTTCAACCAAAGATCAACTTATTTTCATAGTCGTAATTCTCGTAATTCAAGATGAAACACGCTTCAAAGCAACAACTTATTGACCATTTGCAACTGGTGATTTTAAGGAACGAAAGATTTACTTGTAGAACTTTTGCAACATCTTTATCATCATAAATCATAAGAGTCTTAAAGCGTAGGAATGCGTTGCTTAGTTGAACACATACCTAGGCCCTCGCTCCCTAGTAGGATATCACAACCAACGACCGGTGTTCTTAGTTTGAAAACCCACCCCGTTGCTAGCGTAGAGGGAAATCACATCAACACCTTCTTCCTAATATGGCTAAGGATAGGTGTCATAGTTTGAACCCTCACCTAGACCTTTCTTCTAAGTGAGATATCACAACACACCAAATCCCTAGAAGTAAAGATGTCTTAGTTTGAACCCCCACCTCGTTGTTAGCGGAGCGGGATATCACGACACATCTTTTACTTGCTCCATATACTCAAATGTATGCTTCATTGGCATAATTTTTAATATTCTGCGGCATTTTTGCATTCAAATATTCATTCATGCTTTCTTTACATTTTAACTTTCAATATATAAGAACAGAGAAAACGTCGTTATTAAAGAATCTAGTTACAAATTTGAAGCTTTTTTTTCTAAAAACATCGATTGACTTAGTGAATTGGAATGAGCACGTAATAAATTAGGCGATTAAAACTAAATGGGAATAAAGTCACAAGTTACATATATAAGCTTTAGAAGAATCTTGCTCAGCACATAAACTTATATTTAACTCTATCACTTCTTGTTCTTCACCTCGTGAAAGCTTAGCCTATAATTGAGGAACTAGCTAGGGCTCAACACGCCCGATCGAGTCAAAAATTATTCTCATTCTACCCATTAGGAAAGTCGAAACTGTGACAAAACACTTATTTTATTTTTGAAAATTCTTAATTTTTTTTCATTTTTTGGTATTTTTGCAAAAATGTGGTGGTAAAAATAGGATTACGTGGTAACAATGCTGCAGGCAACAATCAAATCGAAGATACCCCCCCAAACTAGCACTAAACATCGTCCTCGATGTTTTGAAGGGTTTCCTACGTAAATCTAAGGCTGTTTATGAAGTGTGCCAAAAGATAAAACGTTAGTCGATTAGATTTGGATACTGGATTCCTAAAATGAAGCTGAGGATGTGAAACTTTTGATGAAAATACAAGCACGGGAGCCTTTACAATCCGGGCAATCCTGGACAATTAACAACACAAATACAAAACACAGAAATGGAGGAGGCAAACCTCCACACAACAAGAAGACACTTATTCATTTTTTTACACAATACTATGATAAGCATGGGGTGCCTCCCACGAAGCGCTTGTTTAAGGTCGCTATGCTTGACCCGTCATCTGAATTCATTAGACATTAGGGAATGTTTGGAGATCTGGGACTACCAACTGTGGTACGTCCCCTCCAAAATAGTGCTTAATTATTGACTGATGACTCCATCACATTGAAGTTTGGCCCGGAGTTTTTGAGATAATCTCGACTGTGCCGTATGGAAAACTTGTGTGATAGTTGAAAGGTCTCCCTAACAGCGGGTTTTAAGCTCCTGGAGAAAATCTTTAAATCTAAAGTTTAAAGATGAGGACTCGATCACCGATGTTGAAAACGCGGTTCCTTGATCTTGGAGTCGGAATTCCTCTTGTCTTTTTCTTTTATAGAATCAAAGAGTTCACATAAGCTCATCACGAGCTCATTACTTCAGTTAGCTGAACTTTCCTGTGGTCACCATAGCGGGTTTCAGATCAAAGTTTGTATTTTTAAAGGCCCATAGGCCGTTGTGTATCTAACTCAATTGGCAGATGGCAAGGCCTTTCCGTAATACAACTGTATGAGTACACCCAATGGGTGTTTGTAACGTGCGGAAAGCCCATAAACATCATCGAGCTTATCTGACCAAGAGGTACGGTTTCTCTCCTAATTGATCTCTCAAGAATTCCTTCAAGCCCCGATTGGAAACCTCCAACGTGCCACTTTTTCTGGATGATACCGGTGGAGAGACGATGGTGACTCCGGATTTAAAGCATGACCTTTGTAAATTGGTCATTGCATAAATGGGTTCCTGCGAACACTTATGATTGCACAGGGGCACCAAATCTGGCAAAGAAGATTTAAAGAAATTTACAAACAATCGGCATCATTGTTGGGATCGCTTTTGCATCAACCCTTTTGATAAATCATCAAAAAACGGCCACGAGGATGAATTTGTTGCTTTGGCTGATGGGAATGGCCCCATAAAGTCATGCCCCAGACGTCACAAGATTTCACAAACTTGGATGGAATTTTGAGCATCTAATCACGTTGTGAACTTTTCCATGACGCTGGCATGGGAGTTGCAGTTTTTAGACCAACTCCATAGGGCCATCCTTGTAGATTGTGGCCAAAAGAATCGGCATCGAAAGACTTTTCTTGCTGTGTAGTTAGCACGTGATTCCAACGGTGGACCCACATCGTGGCAAGCCATGAGGATGTCATGGGCTTCTTTGCCAAAAACACAACGTCGAATAACTTGATCCGTACATATTTTAAACAGAAAGGGATCTTCCCAGAAATAATGCTTCACGTCTTTGAAGAATTTTCTTTTCTGCTGGGATGACATCCCTTTGATCACGAAATTTTCCCACATGGTAGTATTGAGATGTCAGCAAAAACCATGGGGTACTTGTTTCTAGAATCAAGAGCACAATCGAACTAAGCGTTTCCAGAGGACATTTCTCAATTTATTCTCTTTTGGATCGAGCTCATTTCTTGTGAGGATTCTCTAAATCGAGATAGATGATTACAGCCCTAGGTTCTCAGCTTCCTTTGTTCAACTTACATCAAAGTCAGAGACTCTTAAGGAGCAAACCCATCGGAGCAATCTCGCATTAAGAATCTTTCTTTGCAAGAGATATTTGAGGGCGGACTGATCCGTAAACCACAGTGCATTTGTTCATGACAAGGTAAGATCGGAATATTTCGAATGCGTAAACCACACCAACATTTCTTTCCTCTGTTGTGGTGTAACTGATTCCGCCTCATTCATTGTTTTATGCTCGCATAGTGTATCGGTTTCTAAATGTTCTCATGACGTTGCCCAAGACTGCACCTAAAGGCAAAAGCACTACACACGCTCGCTTGCACGCACAATAAGTTCAAATGGGTTCATTCCATTCTGGGGCAATCAGGATTGGATGCCTTCGGTTAGATTCTCTTGAGATGTTCAATGCTTCGATACACTCTTTGGAGAAATATAACAGATCCCTTTTTTCAAGCAAATGGTTCATAAGGACGGGCTACTTTTGAGAAATTCTGGATGAATCTTCTATAAAACCCGGCATGCCCAAGAATACTACGGGTGCCTTTACGATGTAGATCGGGTGAAGGGACTTTGCGATTACGTCAATCATTAGCCGAACAGATCGACCATCATCCCGAACTTGGAAAATTTTATGTCCCCCCCCCCCAAGACAATGCCTTCCTAACCATGAAATGGCTTTTTCTCCCGGTTTAGAGCTAATTGGTGTCTACACAAACCGTTTAAGCATCTTCTTTTTCCAAATGGTTAGGATGAGAGAAAGAACTTCCAAAAACGAAAATTCATCCATAAATACTTCCATCGTTTTTTCGATCAGAGTCCCGTGGAGGATAGCATCATACACATCTGGAATGTGTCCTGGTGTATAAAAAAAAAAACATTGCATAGGCCAAATGGCATAGCGTCGGTAGGCCAAAGGTTCCGTATGGGCAAGTGAATGTTTCCTTATTCTGATCATATTGGGTCGTGGGTATTTGAAAAAAACCCGAGAAACCACGAGAAAACAATAGTACTCGTTTCCTCCCGCAAGCCTCCGAGCATTTGTCCCATGAATGGTAGTGAAAGTGGGCTTTTCCGGGTGGCTTCATTCAATTTCGTAGTCAATGCATACCCGCGCATCACCGGAACTAATCGAGTTTGGGATCAACTCATTTGCTCATTCTCCACTACGGTAAAAACCACCTTTCTTTGGTAACACAGTATACCGTGCGTACCCAGGGACTATCCGAAGATTTAGGGTAAAATAATAATCCAGCGTTAAGAAGTTTTTCAACTTCCTTTTTTATGACATCGTGGATTTTTGGGTTTACCCGTCTCTGATGTTGGACCGCTGGTGTGTAGTCCTCTTCCATTAGAATTTTGTGAGTACAAAATTCCAGGTTAATACCCTTGATATCGGAGAGTTTCCAAGCGATGGCTCGCTTGTGGGACTGTCAAACACAGACCTTATAAGAGCAGTTTCTCACCCGAACCCCAACAAACTCCAAATCTTTAGCAATGATGACTGGTAACTTGTTGTCACCTTCCAAAAATGCATATTCGAGGTGAGGAGGTAAGTCCTTGAGCTTGACCTCGGGAGGTTCATCAATTGATGTTTCATCGACTTTGGCTTCACAATTCTTAAGTTCTTTTCTAACCTCAGGAAAATAATTTGCATGGTTGGGAAGCGGTGATAAAGGCTCACTATTCAGGATAGTTTCAAGAAGAAGGAGGTCATTCTCGGGATCACATTCAACATCATCAATTCCTGACTTATACGAAGTATCAGAAAGTTCAGCCTCGATTTCTTCAAGAATGAAATCACTACCCTCGAATGGAGTGAGGGTGGGAGAAGTAGTATCAATAATCGGTTCAAAGTAAGGAGTGGAATTTCCATTTGCTAATACTTCTGAGAAACCTAAAATTTCTTGAGAATATTCCTCACATGCTATATCAATAAAGTCTACCTTGTTAACTGATTCCATGGCATTGTAGGAGAAATTTTTCGTATCACCTACTTGAAATCACGGATTGTCATCCATGTCCCCTTAAAGTCATCTCTTCACCGTGTACACGATCAAAGCTCCATTGCATTCTTTAAGAATGGTCCTCTCACCCTTCCCTAAAATCAACGGGACGCTAGGGTCGCAAATCATAGTCAACTACCACAAATCGGCTGGAAAGTAGAAAGGTTCCAACCTTCACAAAAACATCTTCGGCTATGCCGGTGGGAGTGGAGAATAATCGTCGGCTAACTCGAGTACCATTCCTAGTTTTGGTAGTCCATGCGATTAAGCTTTTCAAAACAGAGAGTGGCATTAGATTGATCTTGCACGAGATCCGGCCAGGGCTAAGCATTCATCTAACTCCTGGAAAATCACACAACACCTATCAAAAATCTGACCTGGGTCTCCTAATTTCTCTGGAATATCTTTAGATGACCTAAGCCGAGCAATTTTGAGGGGGGGGGGGGGGGGGGGGTGGGGGGGGGGGGGGGGGGGGGAACCGGTGTTTTGGTTAAAATCCAAGATTCCTGTCTTGTTGTTCAAAAGCTTTTCTGACATTGAGCAAACTTACATGTGCAGGAGGGCATCTGTCGAAGCTTAGCCTCGAAGTGGAGATTCCGAAAAAATTCCCATAATTTCAAAGCTAAAAGGTCCCGTCCTATTCGCGGATTTTCTCACTTTTTTACCAAGATGGATAGGTAAAGTCGTTTTGGTTCTAGGCATGACAACTGGTTCATCAACATGGACTATTGGAGGTTGGACGTTTTTGGTACTTCCGTTAGGAAGCACCGTGTCCTTTGTCCCTCAGTTTCAACTTCCCACCACCGGAGGTGGAATTTGAGGTCCATCATATAAACACCGCTTCTGGTGGTGATTGCTTTCAATCACCCATCGGGTTAGCAACGGTGTTGCGAGGACGAGAACCCAAACTTATAAGTAAAGCTTGGTTGAATTTACCCATTTTGTGACCAAGTCCGTTATTGGACATTTGTTTTGCATATTTTGCCATAACCGCATCATTACCTTAGACCATAGCCTCAACTCAAAAACAAAGTTTTTGACACACCAAGAAACACCGAAGCTTGATGAGCTAGAGCTTGGTAAGCTTGGTGTTGATTAACTGGGGGTTGATACATTGGGGCTTGTTGTTGAATCTGGGGCGTAGAATTTGACCCTGGTTCTGACCATTTCCTACGGTTTTGGTTTTGTTCCAACGATTCTGATTGTTGGCATGGTTGATTGTGTTTGCATGGAAGGGAAACCAGGTGGTCTAATATGGTTTTGCCATCGTGGCAGACGGTAAGCCGGAATTTTCCTTGGTTGAAATTGGCTTCGGCTAGCTTGCGAAAGTATTCTTGATGTTATCTCGTAATTGTTTGGCTAACGGTAGCCGACAATTACGATATGAGTGGGCCCCACCAGCAGGTATCACCAAATAAACTTTGCTCAACCGCTTTTACGGGAGCGGGAGCTGGAACTGGAGATGTCTGCTTGTCGAGAAGTAGAGCTCTAACCATATCTTTCAATTCAGCAACATCGTGAGAAAACACCGAGTGAAGCGTCGTACTTACTTTAGCAACAATGAGCTATGCTTCGGGAGTTACGAGAACTTTTGGAACTTGCTTTCGATAGATAGCGTAGCAATCAGCGCCTTTTGTCCAAAAAAGATACCACCCTGCGCGGAGTTCCAAAGAGTCTGAATCATTTAAACATTTAAGGCATTGTAAAATGTATCAAGTTGGTGAAGCTCCGAGAATCCATGATGTGACATGCTCGGAAGAAGATCTTGAATCGAATCCCAATCTTCACTAAACGACCATCAAATCTTTGTTTGAAAATGGTAATGTCGTTCCGAAGATTTTGTCGTTTTAGAAGGTGGGAAAATTTGATTTGATGAATTTAGCAAAAGTTCATTCCCATTGCCGAATTGATCGAGGGGGTTCATTCTCATGCCATGAATCCGGGCTTGCCCCCTCGAGAGAGAAAGGAAAAAGCATCAACTTAATTGATGTGGTCGTAGACATTAGATATCTCAAAGTAGAGGTGAATTTAATTGAAGTAACGGATGTGGGCCATGTGGGTCCTCTTTGTCATGTCCAAAGAACTATTTGGTTCTGGACAAGAAGTAGCAACCCATGCTTGATCTCAAAATTTGCTGCTTCAATTTCGAAACAACAATTATTAGCGTCCTCGTATCCCTCTGTGGGAGCCTGGAGCAATTCTGCCATAGTACGATTATCACCATTCGTATGTTGGGAGTTTCAACAAGATTTGAGAAAACTTGTTAGTTGTTGTTGAGAACGCCGAGCTTTAGATACGAGTGCGCATAGCACAACAAATCAAGAGAATAAGAAGAGTGTTTTTGTTTATTAGTTATTTCACAATCTATGTTAAACGGACCAAGGAACCTAAAACTAACAACTTGAACCCAAATAGTCTACTTACTTCACATAGCTCTTAAATGATAAACGCACAGTGAGCAGAGAGTAGGATAGCGCAAGCTTATTTCTCCTTTCGGGTCGTAGTTTCTAGGAACAATCCCATCCTATACCACTTTGTAGTTTTGTTTAACGTTTCAAGGGAGCCGTATACGTAAGAGACACAAATGGAAAGTTTTTAAATCTTTGATTCGAGTTGGGAACCAATAAGTTCACCGGAAGTTATTATGATAATACCTCAATTGAGAATATTATATTTTGGTATTTTTACCAATTTGTGAATTTTATTTCTTTTTATGGACAATGTTTTTATATTTTTGGTTTTTTTTTTTTTTTTTTTTTTTTTTTTTTAGATGATAATTATACTAGTAAAAGAAAATGAAAAATATTTTTGTACTTTTTATGTTTTTATAGAAGAAAATATTCACATATGTAAATAAAAATTTCCAAACTAACGAAATTCGTTTCAAAAAGCCTCCCGGCAACGCGCTATTAATGTTGACTCCGCGAACTCACCCCCTTACAAACCTATCAATAAAGATAAAAACACAAGGACGAAACCGCGCGAAGCAAGAAAACCGGAAGCAGTATAGGGTGTCTCCGGTCGTTAAGGTCCAACGAGGTGAAATGGAAAATCGCAATACGATCAAATGATCTGTGTTTTAATATGTCACAAGGAATGATTTAGGCACTAAAACTAGACGAAAACAAGCAAGAGCACTTTAAAAATAAGCAAAGAAAAATAAGCTGAGAACAAAAATAAATTGGAATGACAAAAACACTTTAAAACTTTAAACTAAGGCACAAATAAGCTCAAATAAACTTAAGAAAAATCAAATGAGCTAACCTAACTCTAAATAAGCAATTACAAAAAAAACAATTAAGCTAAATTAAACAAGATAAACATAACAGTACTAACAACAGTACTAACAGTTTTAACTAACAGTACTAACTTGGAGTTAGTACTGCTAGGCTAAAGTTAGTACTGTTAGCTTAAGGTTAGTACTGAGCTCCAGGCTAACAAGACTTAGAGAATTAATAAATAAGTAAACAAGCTAAACAAAGTTTTCACCTAACCTTAATAGCACTTAGTAACTTGAATAAGCAACTAGAATAAACTAAAATGATAAATAAGCTAGATAACTAAAACTGATCAAACTGTTGAGAAATCTTTAAAAAGGAAAAAGACAGCTTAAATAAGCAAACAGTAAAAGGATAATGGTTTAATCTAACTCTAAAAACTAAGGAAATCTTTAACAAGCTGAAATAAGAAGCAGATAAGCCCAAATGAACAAACAGTACTAACAGTTTTAAACTGACAGTCAAACTTAAGTAGTACTGATTATGCTAGTGTAAGATTAATACTGTTAGTGTAAGTTAGAGTACTGTTACCATTTAAAAATCCAAAAAAAAATAAACTATGCAGTACTAACTGGAGTTAGTTAACTGGTACTTTAAGTTATACTGGCTCCAAAAAGCACTAGCAGATTATAACCTTAAAACTAACATTTAAGGACAAGTAAACGAACAGTACTCTAAAGCAAAATAAGCACTAAACATACAAAAAAGGCAAAATAAGCATCTACAATCAATAAGAAAAAAGAGAGAGACTTACACCACCCTTGCTCAAAACAAGGTCAAACATAATGTCAACAAGCTCTAGCTTGTAGTAGAACAAGCTAGTGAATTCCATAACCATCAAGAACTGGCTTATCATACCATGACATTAACCTAGTGTATATTTGAGGAGTGATAACTTTATGATTTTCCCTTAACTACTAACGTTTTATATTTTACTTAATGAAAACAGCCATGAGTAAGAAGCTCGATGAGAACTTTTTGAACACACAACAATAGTGAATTAAGAACCTATAACACTGGTATTGTTAATATTGACTTGAAAACTTCAAACTTGCATTAAAACTTGAAAGTGTTACAAAGCTGGAAGTAAAAAAAAGCTGTAAATAACTTTGAAATTAAGCTAGGATTAAAAAGTAAAAATTAACATAAACTAACATATTTCAAAGGCTTACAAAAAGCTCTATTTATAGACGAAGTCTTTAACTTGCAGCTTGTGCCTCTTTGTAGAGATAGAAACAAGTGTGCTTGTTGTGTGAGGAGAGACTAAAACAAATCCCAGCCTTCAATTTCTTTTGTGCTTCATTTTGAAACTATCTTACCATACCAAAATGTTTTGGGAATGGTGAGGGATAGCCAACATGGACTTTTATACACTGGGGGGAAAAATGTAGGTGGATGAAATTGAATTTTGCTAGTGGAGAGAAGTGTTTTGGTTGGGAAGAAAGTATAGGGCGACATAACCCTCAGTTGTAACTGGTTTTTGGGCGGAAAGAAGACTTTTTGGGAGTTGGCAGTTTGGTGGTCCTCCCTCAAGTTGTATAACTTAAATGTAATCTCTACCCAGTTTACACTTTTCTGTCCCTCCTTTCCTTATAACTTTGTAATAAGAACTTTAGACTTGGCAGTTTTTAGCCCCTCAAGTTGTATTTCTTCATTTTGATGCCTTTTGACTTTGCCTTTCCACTCCGTGCTTGGATTTGGTTTTTGTCTTTGGTTTTCCCTTTTGCTCTTTTTCTTGAATATCCGTTTTGTCTGCACATACAAATCCAACATACAAATACAATGTCTTTTTGGTATGTTTTTAGTCTTTTAGGTCCGCGTTATATAAAAAAATGTAATGTGTATTTAAAACACTATCAAATGTCTGGGAAGACAAACTAGTGTAGAAAATTAAAATTCAAACAATTAAATGTAAAAACAATTAAAATAACCAGGTTGTCTCCCAGGAAGCACTTTTGTTTCAGCTGGTATTTAAGTTCGACCTTTTTCCTTTCTTCATTCATTTTATTCATCTCCTAATTCACTCGTAATTATTCCACGAGCGAATCTCATCATAACCTTTGTCAAATGATGCGTACTTCTTTGCAAAATTTTCATGCTGGGACACAATGTCTTGTTGTCACATCATCATCGTCAATGTATGGTAAAACCTGATATAATAGAAAAACCTCCCAACGAAAACAGGTATAATCGATCAAAGTCCGGCATGACTCTTCCCTTCAATCCTTGTGTCCCTAAATATGGAATAGTAAAAACATTGGACATTAGTTAATGGGTAAGAAGGGAGGAAGGTCAGTGATAACATACTTAATAATACCCTATTACACAAAGAAAGTCCTCTTATAAGAGCTGGTTTTAACATAAATTGGTACAAAATCATCTCGATCCGTTTTAGTTTTTAAAGGTGTATCCAAATCATTTAGTTTTATGTAGCTACTATAAATTGGGTCGAATGATTCATCACCCTCTCCGATAAAGTTTGTTTTCGAATCAATACTTTTTAGTACAAAGACCCTTTTGATTATGCTAGTGGCGGGCTTAACACTTTTAAAAACAAGTTTTTCTTCCCCGACCCTTAAAGTAATCTTCCTTTTTAAACAACATCAATCTTGGAATGGGCAGTAGACAAAGAATGGTATTCCAGGATTAAAGGGCCAAACATTATCCTCGGGTATGGCTAAGATGATAAAAGTCTAGAAGGAAAAATAATTTGCCTAGTCCTTACTAGCACATTATTTTGGCAATACCCCTTGTTGTTTAAATGGTTCGGTCAGCCCATTCGATGGCAACCTATGTGCAGATAAAATTCCTAGACCAAGGTGGTGTATGTAGAGAATGGATAATGCCACACTTAGATCCAATGTCAACAAGAGCATTATCAAAACAGATATTATGAATAAAACAAGGTAAACTAAAGCTCCATGGGTCTTTTTCTTTTTGAGGCAAAGAGTGATCATAAGTATCCAGAATCTTCATATCTTGTGCCTCTCTCTAAAAATCACACCAAGCTGAAGTTTTTGCAGTCCGTCTTGAAAAGGATTTGTTTCAGAAAATAGCTTCTGTTCAGTGGCCCATACGGCAATGGCTCATGCCTTGATATGGTGTATCTCCGAGAAATCAGCTTTAGCAGTTGAGATCGATTTAACTTGGTCTCAATGGTTTGTTTCTGTAGAGCTGGGCAGGCTTCCAAACCCTCTCTCTTGTAAGACTTTGCTCATCTGTCCGATTTGTATTTCTAAGGTCTTAATTGAAGCTCCTTGGTTTCTTATGGCTGCATCGGTAGAAGCTCGGATCTCCTTGATTATGTTTGAGTTTTCTGCATGCCTTTAACTTAATTTTGCATGAATTTGGTTAGTGATTCTTCCAGGCTTGGTCTTCGATCAAGATACGAAGAGTTTCCATTTTTTCGTTGGTAGAATCCTTGCCCTGCTGCTCTTACTGTCCTCTAGGTTGATTGGGTGCACCAAACCGTGTATAGTAGGCTTCTTCAAAAATTTCCCTTCTCTTTTTGTGGCTAATCTTTTGTATAGTGTGGTCCTTTTGCATATGTTTCGCATCCCCTGAGCAACGTTATACTTTCATATTTTACTTTATTTATTTCTCGTGTGAGATTGTTGAGTTTGGGACTTGATCTGCAAGCAAGCCTATCAAAAGTTTTTAAGTACTTCTATACTAAAGAAGTTCCATTGGCCATTTCTAAGAGATTTAGCCATCCCGGAATGGCTATTTAGCATCAGCAGCAATATTGGAAGGTAGGCACCCTTGAGTCTAGGATCAGTCGCGGTGGAACATTATAAGCCCCGATTGTAAAACAAGATAACTTCCTGCATGTCAGTCAAATAATGTTGAGGACACTTTATCGACAATTCTTTAAATCTTTCCCATGCTCAGAAAAGGCTTTCACTGGGTTCCTGCTGAAAGTTGTTAATTTCCTCCATTTTCTTTGCTGTGCATGCAGGTGGACATTATTTGTTCAGAAACTTAGTTTTAAGGATCTCCCAGTTGTAATTGATCCTGATGGCTGTTTTCCTTACCCTCTACTTGTAGCTCCAGTGAGGATACTAGGAAGGCACATAGAATATGTGTGGATCTCGAGTTACTTTGGGAAGTGGAATAAGTCATCAATCTCTAGAACCTTTCGATGTGCTCATATATTGCATCTTCGAATTCCAACCACTGAAAGTATTGCACAAAGTTCTTTGATAAATTGCCCCTTCAATCAAAGGGGGTATCTTGATTGATCGTAGGCCTAGTAACGCTCGACCAGTAATTTTCTCGGGTTTTGCTCATATACTGCTCCATCGTTTTCATCATTGTTTCTCTTTCCCTTTCCTCTGATTGTTCCTTGATGTAAAAAAATGTGATAAACTTAGTGAATTCGATTCTATAGACAGTGTATCGAAGACCTCCTTTTGAATCAAATATCTGTTCCAGTTTTTTCAGAAGGTGAGAGTAGTTCCTTCGTCGAACTTCTTGTCCATAACACTACCTGAAACAAATGACAATGAATCAGTAGGATATGTCCTGATGAGAGCCAAATGATAGAAAACTATATTAGCCATATTAAATCCGGTTCAATGTTGGTTTATTTGTTTTAGTGCAATGATTTACTAATCTCAAAGCGGCATATCATTCTTAAGACTTAGGTGGGACATCATCCTAAGAACATAGACACCAATTAATCCACGTCACACATTAAAGCATCAGCATAAAGCACTCTTTAGTTTAATATAATCTCACCTTAGAGAATTAAAAGACATGGTGACCTGTTAAACTCTAGCCCCAACTGGAGCTTTTAACCCACTTATTGTTTTGAAGGTGTTTTTAATAAACAGAGAGTCCGCTACTATTCCCATCTTTATCAGTTAATTAAGAGCATGATTGCTGAAACATAAACGGGTCACCTACTGGTCCAACTAAGCTCATAATCAAAAGACAAAGATAGAACGTTATTTGTGATCTTGTTGGTCCAGTAATATAAAACATGATATGGAGAGCTATCCCGATATCTAGATTACTTGGTCTGTAACACTAGACCCAGTTGAATGATAGGTCGCATATTCAAACACATAAACAAGTATGAGGTGATAAACATAATTAAACAATCAACGATAAATTAAGAAATCGATTTTAAAACAAACCAAACATTGAACTTTCATTAAGATGGCTAATACCCGAGGGTATTAGCCCACAACCATTGTAATTATACAAGCGTAATCAAACAATTTAAAATCGAACGATTAAGAGAGTAAAAATTACACGATGTCTTCTATGGATTTGTGATCAATGCTTGACCTTTATGGCTGATCTTCTCTTCTAAAATTCGTCTCTGATGAGTATGGTATAAAGAATATGATATTGCACACTAAAAACTCATTTTTGAGTCTTCTATTTATAGTTGCTGAAAAATACTCGATACGCCGTATCCAGATAGGTCGATACGGTGGAGTGCGCGCTAAGTTCGTAATAAATCTTTGATACCATTCCCAATTTACTTAATTTACTGTATCTTCGAATAATTATCTTCATGGATACGGCGTATGTAGATAGCATGGATACGCCGTATTGAGAATTGGTCAAACGCGTTTTCTTGTGAAGTCTTGGTGCTGATACGCTGTATCTCTTTAGTTGAATACGGCGTATTGGTAAATTTTCAGAAATCTTCAAATGTCTACGTTTTAGCTCTAATTTATGCGCCTTTTAGCTTATCTTCACAAAACACTCCTGAATTACTGCATGTATCAACTTTAAAGCAATTAAGTACCAAATAATGCACTAATTATATAAAAGTGGGCAAAATAGATAGGATAAATGATATAATAAAGTGACATTATTTGATGTCATCAGGTGGATAGAGATTAGGACTAGAATAGGCAATAATGCAAAATTTGAATGATTTTTGGTTACATTTTGGCGAATAAAAGCTTGTTGTCCGAAACTTAAACCTAGGCTAAAATGTTTTAAAGAGCAAAGCAAAAAGGGGAAAGGGGGATCCTCAATGCTTAAAGGAAAACTATATATGAGACACAAAACCTAAAAATACCCGAGGCAAAGCTACTAAGAAGCTCCTACGCGCATAACCGCCAAGAGCCATTGACCTAGGTCGTCTATGCCTAATATAATCTCGTTCAGAGCGTTCATATCACAGGTCACAGCCTCGGACAAGAGAAGCTACTTCATGTCTAGCTTAAGTATATCATTCGATCCTAAGTTTTCATCTACTCTACTCTTCTCCTCGAAGCCGTCGACTACAGAGCTTTCCGCCTCTCAAACAGACGTTGTTAAGTGGCCTCCTCTTGACATGCCCAAACCATCTCAACCTTCTTTCCATCATCTTGTAGATTATCGAATCCACTTCCAGTTTTGCTCTGAAAACTCCGTTCAGTATCATCTCTAACATGGTTTTACCACAAGTCCACCTCATCATTCTCAATTCCGCCACCTTTACCCTTTTCGTTTGAGCTTTCGTGATCGACTAGCATTATGAGCCATACAACATAGCTGGTCTAATCACGACCCTTTAAATTTTCCCCTTTAGCTTTATAAGAACACTCATATCACATAGGACTCTCGAGGCCGCCCTCCGTTTCACCCAACATGCTCTAATACGGTGAGTTACATCATCGTCTATCCAACCTGATCTATGTATCACCGAACCCAAATACCTAAACGACTCCTTTGGTTGAAGGATCCGATCACCGATACGTATATCCACTTCTTCCTCGTGGACGACCTCGTACTTACCGAAATCACATCTTAGGTATTATGTCTTCTCTCTGCTTACTCGTAGGCCGTTGTCTTCTAGTGCCTCCCTCTAGCTCTCAAGTCTGTTGTTTAACCCATCTCCCGATTCTGCAATAAGTACAATATCGTTTGCAAATACCACGCACCAAGGGATGCTCTCTTGAATCCCCCGCGAAAGCTCATCCAATATTAAGGCAAAGAGGTATACTTAGTAACAACATCCTTTTCAAATCAAAAACAATTAATGAATTCATTTAAAGAAATAAGTTGATAGATTTGACAAATAATCAAGAACAAAACCCAGTTAAACAGGTCAACACAAACACTAATAATTGTGTGATTATGTGGACACCGATGGTGGCGGGCAATGGTAATGAAGACGACAACGACGTCAAGTTGGTGGTGGTCGGATTATTTCGAATGAAGATTCAGTTATATGACACATCGATGCGACGTCGACGTACGATGGTGTGTGTGTGTGTGTGTGTGAGTGAGAGAGAGAGAGAGAGTGTGAGAGAGTGAGAGAGAGAGAGAGAGAGAGAGAGAGAGAGATATTAGTGTGAAAAGTGGCGGTTGATGATGGCGATGACACGAAGTGACTGATGCAAGCAGTATGGTGTGTTGGTGTTCTACGACGACGGTGGTGGTCGGGTTTTTAAGGCTCTAAATGTTAGGCGTGTTAAAGGTGGATGGTGGGGAAAGTTGTTGAGAAAGATGGTGGGTAATGAAGGTGATATGGGTTATGAAGACGATGTTGGTGGGATTTTTAAATGGTATAAAGAAAAAGTAAAAGGGTTGAGATGTGATAAAAATAAGAAAATATATATGAGTGGGTATGTTGGAATTGACTTTTTTAGATTGGGAGGTGTTTTGCACACTTAAATTTTTAATTGGGACATTCACAGTATAAACAGTTAAAGCACATTGTAAAACATTATACAAGTATGTAATGCACACAAAAAAATGTCCCAATAAAAAAAAGTGAGTGTGCAAATCAATTCCCTTTTAGATTTGTTGGTGGTTAATGTATTTGTGATTAGAGAGACAGAGAGAAAGAAAGAACGTGTTTGTGGTATTGGTGTAGGGGTAGCAAACAAGAAAAACATAAATATGCAAGGCACATGAAGAGACTTAACAAAACAAGTTGACAAGTAGATAAGGACGAATCGTGTTAAAAAAAACTTCATTATAAAAATTTACCATGCAAAAATGAAAGTCGATTGGACTTGAATTATTAAGTTGAAGGTTAAAAAAATAACAAGAAAATTAACCCGGTTCATAACTTGTATATCCCCAACGTTTCAAAACACAAACCCTCTCTAAACCCTACTCCACGCGCCGCCGTAAAATGAAACCACAACAACCACAAACCACCGTAGACGACCCTCCCACCACCTTCACCACCACCACCGACATCACCGAACAGCTCCTCACTCGCTACAACTCCTCCACCGCACCACAACACCGCCACCTCATCGCCACCGCCGCCGCCACACGCGCCATCATCCTCTCTGAATCCCTCCCCCTTACCCCACTCACCTACTTCGCAGCCACAATAGACGCTCTATCATCCACGTCAGCGTCAACAGATGCTGACGTGGATGCTGTGTCGGCTTTGTCGAGTTTTTTGTCAATTGTGTTGCCATTAGTGGAGAAGGAGGGGATTGGGAAGGAGAAGGCGGGTGAGGCGGTTGAGATTGTGGTTGAGATGGTGGACAAGAAGTGTGAAGGGTTGTCGGTTTCTAGTGTTAGAGGTTTGGTTAAGTGTTTGGGAGTGTTGCTCGAGTTTTGTGATTTGGAGGATTGGGAGAGTGTGAAGTTGGGGTTTGAGACGCTTTTGAAATTTGCCATAGATAAACGTCCCAAGGTATGACATTGCTACATTGTGAATTTGTATATGCATTTTCAACAAATCAAGTGTTTTGTAAGTTTCAATAGGTATTTCAACACATGAATGCT
>BQNB010072883.1:0-21323 GCA_026074375.1 Tanacetum coccineum
AGCATGTTATCAGTGTATTGCGGTGATGATATTTAAAAATAAAAAATTTTGACAAACTTTTTCTTTTAATTTATTACATTTTTATAACAATTTTTATAAATGTTAATAATTTGATATCTCATACTTTAACTCTTTAACTAATGTTATCAATTTTAATTCTAAATATTTTACTGAGCAATTTTTTCCATTTTTCAATATGACTTCCTGTTTCTATCAACCCTTATTTTATTTGGAGCGATAATGTTCTGTTTCGTACATGTTCAAGTCTGGGTCAAAGCTTTGTGTCTCATCAAATTTGGTACGCATTCAAGAGTGTTTGCGGAATCATAGTCTTGGTTTATGGTTGCTCAAGTTAGCAGTTCGTATTTACGTTGGAATTTTGAGTCGTGGTTGATTCTTGTGGAGGTAAATCTCGAGCCACCATCGTTTAATAATCATATGTTAGTTTTGCTATTTCGTTAGTCAGTTTTAGTTTAAACCCTAAGTTACGATAAAATCATAATGGAAAACAACCATCCGTGATTTAGCTTGCGGACATAAACTTTCGAGTCTTAAACAAAGTAGAAACTGATCATGTAGAACAAATATACAAAGGGTCTCTTAATAGATTTTCGTGTTTTATATGTTTGAGTTTATGTACATACTATATTATTATATAGGGTAAACATCATTTATGAACTACTTACTATTTTTAGTGTCTCATTATGAACCATGTACTAATTTTAATACCATTGTTAACCACCAAACCGGCTAGTAGCCGGTAATATCCACGTGTATTCTCTTTGTTCTTTTTTTTAAATTATTTTTCCTTACTCGCGGGTATTTGACCGCTATATTTTGACCACAATCATAAACACCACCAATAAACACATACATTAACCACAATCATAAACACCAAACCCTAAATTCATATTCATAACAACAATCATCAACAATAATGTCAGACAAGAAAGATGAAATCAACAAGAAAAGGGATGGTTAATGTTATTTATTTGCTTATTTATTCCGTTATGCTTATTTGATCATTTCACATTAATCACAACCTTATTTATGCAATGGCAGAACAAGATTTGATCAAAGTTGAAAGAACTTCGGATTTGGTAGAGTATGTGTATAATAAGTACGGGGACGTTGAAGTTACCGACGAGATGGTAGACGACTTGTAGAATTATGTTATGATGAAAAGCTAGTGATAAGAGGGTGTTTGGAAATGCCAAATGAACTTAAACTGGTACAACTTAACTGAAAAAGTTCATTTAGCATTTCCATTTGCAGAATACATTTGACTACATTTAGCATTTGCAGTTTGGATAACATTTTCATTTTGAATGGTATCAAAACACTCCTTTTGTAGTGTCAAACACCCCTAATAGTCTTAATCATAGTGCCAAACACCCCTAATATTTCACAATTTTTCTCAAAAACACACCTAATGGTGTGCCAATGAATTATGTAGAGAAATTTTTATCTATGGTAGAATCCGATAAGGTAGAATCTAAGAAGGCTATAGAGAAGATTTATAGAAAGTTGATGGTGACTGATGAATGGTTGAGTATGTTTTGAAGAAGTATGGGAAGAAATGGAAGGTAGAAGATGAAATAACTGATGTCATACTGGATTTGCAGATTAAATATGGGAAATGTTAGTTTATTATTTGCATATTGCATTTATAGGTTGTTTGGAAGTGTCTTGTATATGTATATTTAACCAACAAATTAAACAAAACACTTTATTGTCTTATTTTAAGACCATCATTGGTTTATCTAGTAATTTAAACAAACTAATAATATAATATCTCGCATTTTTTCCAAGTTATATTCCACTCGCTAAAACTTCTTGGTGTCGGAAGGTATTCCTTCACTTCAAACACAATAGGTTCCTTAGAATCAGCATCCATTAGATGTGAGTAATTCTTGAGCCACCCGTTGGCAGGTACAGCCAACATGGATTTATGCAGCAGCAACTAAAGTTGATCTACAATATTGATCGCGATATGCAGTCGAACAACCAAACAACTCCTAATCCGTATGATCAAGGCTTCCTAACGTTCCCGGAAGCCCACGATTTTCTTCGTGAAATTGATTAATTTTTTCACATCGTGAAACCGATAAAGTTACTCTATAACAGACCTACAAAATGCTCAATAGAACACGAACAATGTCGTATGCCAATTGACGACTTGCGGAGATACATTTCATCAATGCCAGAATACCTTCTTTTTCTTGTACAATCAACGTTACTACGAAAGAATTCACAATGATTAGTTACATCTTCAACTATGCTTGTGAATAGTTCTCGATTCATTCGGATCCTTACTTATGATGTTTCTTGTACTTCGCGAACTTTACTTATGATGTTTCTTGTACTTCGCGAACTTTCACCTATTTGCTTATTCTTCATAAACAACGCCACACTTTTTATAAATGCCAAGTTCATACTATAAACTTCTTCTTTTTCTTCTGATAAGTCTATGAACCTGAATGATTCAGAGTTCATTTGGAAAACGAAGAATGAGAAATATTTTGTTTGAGTTGTGTAGATATTGAGAAAGATGATTTTTAAGTTGTGAATAAAAATAATAAGCTAGATAGAAAAATTGATAAAATTCATTAGTTTTTTTTTTTACAAAATTTAAAAAGTAATTGTTCATGTGAGATTTCTTTTGCCTGTTGGAATTGAAAAGATAATGCAAACATTTAGATGGTGGCCACCATCGAACACCAACTAAAGTCACCTGACGACGCGCGATAGATAACCTTGTGTTATGGGCACTACGTGTGGTGGTTGGCACCACTAAGTGATCGATCACTTCCATAATGCCCGATTTTAAAGGATTTTGGATATCTTTTTAGTATATGAAAGCGCAAATTGCTTAGAAATGTATCCAATTTATCATTTTTTTATAATGTTGTGTAGTCAACTATTTTTTTATTTATTAAATCACTAAACTTTTCAAATTCGACTATTGTGTGTAGTGGGTAACCTACATGATTATTAGTCATTTTTTTATGAAATTTTATGTTGACCACGTTGGTGTTTCAGAACTAACCACAAAAAGAAAATGATAACCAGGCCACGTTAACTCAATTGGTTTTCTAGTAGAACCATTCATAAAAAGAAAAATAAAACCCACTTATCATCACCAACTCTATGGGGGTGTTTGGCTAAGCTTATATGATGGGCTTATGAGCTTATTAGTTTATATGTGTCATATAAGCCCAAACTAAGTGTCTAGCTAAGCTTATATGAGTGGACTTATGAGCTTATATAAGGGGGTTTTGATAAGCCATAAAAGTGTGACTTTTTTAAGTGAAGTTGGGCTTATATAACATGTTGCATTATAAATTATAAATTTACCCTTAATTATACTTAATCTAACATTAATATTTTTCAACTCATGTCTCTTATAGTCATTTACCACTTTGAACTAAACCAAACACTTCAATTTATCAATTTATTAAATATAAGCTAATCACTCAACGTGGGCTTATGAGCTTACGATATATAAGTCATAAGCCGCTTATATAACATAAGCATAAGCCCAACTCATAAGCTTAGCCAAACACCCCCATACATCCTTCAAAAGTATTGGTTTCAAAACCAATTTAACGTGGCCAAAAAATGATAACCTCATAAACAGTTATATGAGGTCAATTTAACGTGGCCACCAACATCATTATCATCAAATTAATTGTTCAAACTCCACTTGATTGTTCAAACTCCACATCTACAAATTATTACAAATGATTCGCCGGCTGTCGTACCACCATAATCTATAACCAATTCTATTTTCTCTGGAAAAACGAGCTTGCCCTAGATTGTGAACCTATTGAGTTAACTTTGTGATTTGACATGAAATACTAGAGTTAGGGTTTTTTTTATTTTTGTAAGATTTAGGGGTTTTGAGTTTTTGTTTAAACTGAAGATAGTTGTTGATGGGTTATTAATATCTCAACTCTACGTGTCAATTACGTAGCAGGGTAACCTGTACACGTAGGCTTACCTGGTTGTGTAGGTCACCCACTAGATACAATAGTCGAATTTGAAAAGTTTAGTGATTTAAAAAAAAAATAGTTGACTACACAACATTATAAAAAATGATAAGTTAAATACATTTTCAAGCAATTTGTCCTATATGAAATGTATTGCTTATAACTTTGTGGGACCCTTTGCAAGTGGCTTAGACTATGTTTATTCATAATCTCTCAGAACTCAATCTTTCATTATAATATTATTTTCTTACTCTTCCACCTATACAATCAATACATATAACTAATTTCAACTTTTTTATCATTTATCAACAACCATTTATCACTATCCGAACTAGTCGTGAACATAGTTGCTTTCATTTATATCATTTTAATAAAATATTGTTTTCTTTATACTTTAAGTCCTACGATCGATCTGAGGAAACTATCAGTAAACATAGTCTTACGCCATTAATTTTAGGAGTTAAGTTCGGACAACTAACTTGTTCATCTTTGTTGTTATGTGATTTTCTTTTTTGTTATTAAAACATTTTCAAATTTTTACTTTTTTGTGTATTATGTCCTATATACTGATCATTTTACCGTTCGAAGTTAACATGATGGTTAAATATAAGAGTAGAATGGTGACAAAATATATATAAAAGTCAAAATCTGAAAAGTTTGTGTTTTAATAAACTAAAAGAAAAAAAGCTACAAACACAACAAAATGAACAAACTGAATACATTTTTTTTTGTTATTATATGAATTGTTTTTTTTAGTGTTATTTGGACCTAAATTATATGCTTAAATACA
Source organism: Tanacetum coccineum (assembly GCA_026074375.1). NCBI lineage: Eukaryota > Viridiplantae > Streptophyta > Magnoliopsida > Asterales > Asteraceae > Tanacetum > Tanacetum coccineum. The sequence goes on from BQNB010072883.1 coordinate 4,783, forward strand.
TGGTAAATGCATAAAAAAAAATTAATGGTAAATTTTTTTCACAATTTATACCACACATCTCACAATATATTTCACACATGTCTCCTGCGAGGCTTAAACTCCACAACTTTTAGGTTAGTAGGGAACTCGCATACTAGGGATGAGCACGGTACCATTTTGGTACCGCACCAGTACCGTTTAAGAAGTACCGTATTTTTTCCCGACCAAAATATGTAGTCTCGATCTCGAAACCGTGGGGCATATCGGTACCGGGTTAACCGGTACTAAACCGAAATAAGTATCGTTTAATATAAAAGATAATCTCAAATTTAACCTTTTTAGTTCGTGAATTTGGTTCAGAGTTCAATCTTTATTGGTGGAAGAAAATGTGTGTCTAAAGTCATTATAGGTAGATTATTTCTGCAATTTTAAAAGATTATTTCCTTCACTCGAAACAGTAGCAAATTCAAATACATAGAAAGACTAGTCGTAAAATAACTACTCCGTAACTACAGACAGACCATGGTTTTTTAAATTTATAATACTTATTTTTATTCAATATGATAGTTTAGAAAAACTTTATTTTATGGCCAAGGTTCTTACTTAAAAGGCACAAGTTAGTAAACGAATTCCAGTGTACAGATGGTTTGAATGACACACCACACTTTCTCGTCTAAAAACAGCAACATTATTGGCTTTTTAATAAAATCCTTTAAGAAAGTATAAAATCTATCATCAGAGGAAGACCTATAAACGGGAAAATCGACGTAAATGATATACTAATATTTAGATACACATATTTATCTTGATGCTCATTATACAAAATTATTATTAGATAATATTTTCAATGTTAATTATGCATGAAACGGGTCTACGAGTCTTTAGATCACATTTTTAGTAAAAAAATATTTAGCCCCTCTATATTCCAGTACCAAACTCGGGAGTTCCCGTCTTGGTACCGTACCGTTTTTAATGTTACCGATTTTTTTTACGGGTCGGTACCAATCACATTTTTAGTAAAAAAATATTTAGCCTCTTTATATTACGGGTCGGTACCGGTGCGGTACCGTTTTTTCGGTACTAGTGCTCATCCCTACACATACTCAAGGATATCGTTGGTGGCTAACAGTTAGTTGCCCAATGCATATATCATTTGTATAAAATATTACTACCTCCGTCCCAAAATTATTGTCCAGTTTTGACTTTCTGAGTCTTTCTTTGTCAACTTTGACCTTAAATAATTTTGTTTATGTTACATAATACTTGATAAAAATTATACCAATGAAAAATACATTTAAAACTAAATCCATTCATATATTATGCATCAAATATTAAATAGCACAAACAAAAATATTTAAGGTCAAAGTTGAGAGAGAAAGACTTAGAAAGTCAAAAGTGGACAATAATTTTGGGACGGAGGTAGTAATTTTTTTCTCTAACTTTTCTATCAATTATTTTTTCAAATCAGCCTATCTAATTATTATATACATAAATAAGAATGATTAGTATACACGAGAACCATTTTTTAATGAAAAATTCTTTTTATGCCTCACCAAACGAATGTACTTCTACTAAATGCTCCGGAGCGACCTCTTTTCTACAAATGTCCCAGGCGACCGAGACGACTTGGGCGACTTTTACCAAATTTTGACAAGTGTCCCTAGTGTCTCAAGTCGTCTCGACATGGACACGTGTCAATTCTTGATGAAAGTCACCCAAGTTGCCTAGGTCGCCCCGATTGCTCTGAGGCATTTGAAGAAATGAAAAAAGTTTGGAGCATTTAATGCAAGCACTTTTCCCCTAAAGGCAAAAATAGAAATTTCCCTTTTTTATTTCTTTTTTTTTAGCAAAAATTGTTGTATTAAAAATGAATCACAAGGGATCCAAAAGATGATACCTGAGTTTAATTGCAGCGCCTATCCTTGATAATAGCAGGGATTATTTTCAATGGCGTGATACAAATGGTACGATGGCAAACTTCTCCGTAAAACTTGCATGGGAAGCTTTACGTTTGCGAGGGGCTGAAGTGCATTGGTCGAATATAGTGTGGTTTTCACATTGTATACCAAGACATGCATTTCATTTGTGGTTGGTTATGAGAAGGTGCTTAAGGACCCAAGACTTGTTACGTCCGTGGGATATTGACCCGTCAACAGATTTGAAATGTGTTTTTTGTCGTACTCAGATGGATTCGCACGAACACCTATTTTTTGAATGCTCATACTCTTCTCAAGTTTGGCAAATGGTAAAGGTGTATGCTGGAATGGACAATGTTAGGCCTATTCTCCATGAAACCACAAGTTGGTTTCAGAATGTGAGGTGCCAACGTTCAATTCAAGCAATAGTGTGGAAGTTGTTATTTGCTCTTCTTATTTTATATGGCGTGAAAGAAATGGTCGTTTGTTCAAAGGGTCGAGACGTACTCCGGAGGAAATTCGAGACATGATTTTTTTTTTGAACGGCAAAAATTTATTAAACTAGCAAGGAGCTAGAAAACAATTACAAGGAAATAAATTGGGGATTTTTTAACCAATCGTTCCAAGAAAACGTCGTACGACAACGACTTTTACACCAATTGAAAGCACAAAAAACTATAGCATCAAAAAGTTCCGAACGTCTTGGAGGAGATTCTTCAAAAATGATCCGATTCCTAAAGTTCCAGATAAACCACCAAGATACGAAGAACACTCCCTCCAACATAGCTTTGACCTTAGAGGAGAACTGAATCGAAAGAATCCAAGACTGCCACTCTTGGAACGATGACCAGTCATGAGGATCTAAGCCCCACCATCTGCATATGCGACGAAGAACAAGCTGAGCCAAATCACAATGGAAGAAGATGTGGCAAACATCTTCCTCGCAGACTGAACAAACCGGACAAAGAGACGACTCAATAGTGATGCCTCTGCGAATCAGATTAACTCGAGTCGGTAAACAATCTTGCCGAGCTCGCCAAGCGAAGATGTTAACCTTAATAGGGATGTATTTGATCCATCTAGTCGAGGCAGCTTGATGCGGAAGGAAAAGATCATCAATGTAGTTACGAATCTCCTTAACCCGGAAGTTACCATCGCTAACCAAATCACAAACCCATCGATCACCTGAATTCGATAAAGTCACCGAATCCATCAAAGAAGTCAAATCAGCCAACAGATGCTCTTCGATACCACCCCGAGCATTTCTACGGAACGAAATATCTATCGGAGCATTAAGCTTAACAGCCACCGAGGCTTCTTTGTTCAGGTCCAATGCGAACAAGCGAGGAAATTTGACACGAAGGGGAACGTCTCCGATCCAACAATCGAACCAGAATCTCGAATCATCACCATTACCAATGCGTTTTTTACAATGCGACCAGAAATCAAAACCTTTCCCTTTTAACTTATTGACTTCCCTCATTATTGAACACCAATTAAGCTTATTTCCTTCAGATTTAAGAACACGGCGAGAGTTAATAGAATGCTTGCGCTTTGGAAGATGCCTTCAAATTTTAGATTGTAGGGAAATTAGCCAGTGTTTGCAATTTGTTTTGTTTTAGCCGTTTGTGGCATGTCACAAACGTGCTCTCTAGAAGTTCAGGCTTAGCTTGAATGTAATGTGGCACTTAGTCACATTCCATTGTACTTTTATTTGCGGTGATTAATACAATTTTATTGGGTAACCCTTTACCCAAAAAAAAGATGATACAATTGAAGGATGCGAGATGACATCTCGAAACACAATAACTTGTGAACAAATCAAAAAATTGCTACTGCCACTCATGGTGATTGAGACCGAATGTTATTGATAATTTGTGAATGACTAACTAAAATTGAGCATTTAAAGAATATATATATATATATATATATATATATATATATATATATATATATATATATATATATATATATATATATATATGTGTGTGTGTGTGTGTGTGTGTGTGTGTGTGGGGGGGATCATGAGAAAACCTAATTTCGGTGGAAAACCCAGAAAACCTAGAAAAACCAAACAAATGCCCTAAAAAAACCAAACAGGTGCCTTAATTTTTTCAGGCTAAAAATTATTTTTTCAGGCAAATATGGCCTCAATTTACTCTCTGTAAAAACCCAGAAAAACCAAACAGATGCCCTAAAAAACTAAACAGATGCCCTAAAAAATCTTTTGTATAGCCTGAAAAAATTAGGGCATCTGTTTGGTTTTTGAGTTTTTTATAGACATTATATCGAGGCCATATTTACCTGAAAAACTAATTTTTAGTCTGAAAAAATTAGGGCATCTGTTTGATTTTTTTAGGGCTTTTGTTTGGTTTTCTGAGTTTTCTGGGTTTTCTAGCCAAATATGGTTTTCTCTATAACTCATCCATATATATATATATATATATATATAGTGCGAGGTTCTTTTCAGAACCAAATAAATGTACAGAACCGCGAGAACTAATCTCAACCATTACATATTTAATCAATGGACATAATAACTTGTGGCATTTCTGTAATTTAAGCAATTGTTGACGAGTGTTTTATAAATAAACAAAGGGTAAAAATGGGATTTCAAGCTAACCCATTTAGCTAACCGTCAAGGTTGGTTTCAAATTTTCTATACATCATTTATTAATAAAAAAAACCTATTGTTCATATTATTGTTAAAACAACAACCTTGCCGTAACTTTCTTCGAATCTAGATCGGCTTATTTCCATCGGCATATGCACACATAAGTTAAAGGTAATTAACATCTGATTAATTTTGTGTTCTCTATCATTAAATTGTTAGAATCTTGTAAGTTTTTTTTCATTTTTCTATTAATATGATTCTAACAATTAGATGCGCTATCTCTGATAATTTGAGATCATCTGGCTATTTTTGGTTTTACTCAAAGTCATCTTTTTGGTAGTTTTTGAAATCCATAATTTAATATAATTTAACTTTCGGATTGGTCGACTGAAATTAAATTTATTTGGTTAATAAAAATGTTTTCACTTACTGACTTATGTTTGTTTTTGACTGTTGGTTCATCTGTAATTTCTAGGTTGGACAGATTTTTAAAAGATATAATTATCTTTTGAATGATAATGTTAAAGGTTATATTAATGTACTGTTTGGTTCACTTTACAATTTAAAGATTCGATCAATTTTGGAAGGTTTCAATTGTGTATAAGATGAAAATTTTATGATTCGTAGTTATATATAAAATGAGTATTTGTAAGTATGCTTATTATTTTAGTAATTTTAGATATATAGTTTAGGTTACATGATGTTCATATTATTAAAAATACATGTGCATATGTCCGTCCGAATGTTCGAGTCTAGTGTTATTAGAAAAATACATGTGCATGTTTTTCCTTTAACTTCTTTTTCTTTTGAATCACATATGTTCTAGAGGTTGGCGATGTATTTGGCTACCGTCTTATCATTTTCTTAATCTTGTTGAAACAGATTATACAATACCAGGGAGATGATAAATGTGTATCATGAAGACCACTTTGCACACGTAGTACTCGCGGACACCCTGAAGATGAAGACGATAAAGACTTAATGCATGTATATGCATATTGATGAACATGAGAGCACACCCGCATCCTGCAAACATCCATGAGGTTCTCGTTTTTTCTTATAGTTTACATTTCATATAGTTCAATTTTTAATATATAACGATGGACTAACTAATATACAGTAATATGAGTCGCATACATGTATGATACATGGCCTATTTTGGTTGCTATTTCTTTTCTTCACAACGGGTTGTTTGGTTGATGTTTTATGATGCAAAACATGAATATTTATGTTTGTTGTCAAAAGGGTATGTTGGTTTCTGTTATTCGTCAGTCAAAATTGGGTTGTTTGGTTGATTTTTCTTATGTAAAAAAGGGTTGTTTAGCTATTTTTTTTGTTAAAACAAGTTGTTTGGTTGTTTTTTGTTGTTAAAATGGACTATTGTTGTTTTGTTGCACAACACTGTTGTTTGGTTGCTATTTTAGCTGTGAAAAATGAGTTATTTAGTTGTTTTTTTTCGCCAACAATAAACTAATAATACAAGTTACCTTGTTTACTATTCCGTATATGTACGTATAACAACCCTTCCAATATATACTTCCATTATAGTGATCCTAAACATACTTTTGTTATAATGATTGGTGATTGTTGATTGTTGTTGGTTCTAGTATATGCACATGTAATCTAGTTAGCATGCACACGTATTCCTACATACATATATAATTTGGTTCAACATGCACTTGTATTTTTATTCATTAGTTGTTTAAGAGATTATGCACGTGTAATTATATTCTTACTAATTGCTTGTGGTTAGCATTATGAAGAGTGCACATGTGTTTTGTACAAACTATCTAGCGAGAAGCTAATTATGATAAAAAAAAGTAAAGTGTAAAGACACAAGTGCACGCAATAGATACAAGTGTACATAAGCTAACTTGAGTGCATATGGATGAACTCAAATGCACATATACATACCAAGAAATCGAGAATCTCTAATGAAGGAGAATACGTATGCATATGCGGCAACACCATTTTGGTTTTATTAAGTATTAGTAGACACATCTAAACTTTCATTTATTAGTAGTTACTTTTAGAATTTTAAATTTGAATTGTATATTACAAGATTTTAGATTTTGTGTATAATGTTTTTGTTTTGAAATGTATACAATACGTGTAAAATATTTATGTTTGTCATTCATGCACTTGTGTAAATATTTGTGATCAAAACACATTATAGGTTTAAGCAATTGAACACTAAAAACATATATAAAATTAGATTATTTGAAAAAAAATACATATACACCTTACCTTTTTAAAACTAAACATGCTGGAAAAATATATTAAAAAATTCCTTAAATTTATGAAATAAAAAAAAGTTTTTTATTAAAAAAATTAAAAATGTAATTTTACCTATATACCCTTTTGAATTAAATTAAAAAAATAAATATTGAAAAAAATCTAATTGGTTGATGATGGTTCTCGCGGTTCTGTACATTCATTTGGTTCTGAAAAGAACCTCACCCTATATATATATATATATATATATATATATATATATACTAGCTACGTAACCCGCCTGACGGGCGGGTTCGCTTTTGGAATTTGTTTTGATCAGAGATGTGTTTGTGTCCAAATGGTACGGGTGTATTTTTATGTTTTTTAATGGGTTGTCTTGCCTTTTAAATTTCGCATGACGGGATGGTTTGCTTTTTTTATATAAGAGATGTGTTGTGTCCAATTGGTGAAAAAATATCATTAGGAATGAAGAAATCGACATTGTCACTTTAAATACCTTACGATTTGTTGGGCTATAAAGAACCATTTTTGGTTTAATGATCGCTCTAAATACTGTAAATTCATCAAAATAAACACGTAAATCAAATAAAAAAATACAATGAAAAAAGCTGCAACCTTTGGTAACAATTAAGTAGGATTGAAAGAAAAAGTATAATGAATTTTGATGTCATGTAGTTGAGTAATATGAACCACAATTGTTGATATTGCAACTCAAAGAGAACGCTCACCATTAGCCTTGTCAACAACAACTTGGGATGATTTCACAACTGACACAAGAGCTCCTGCCCGCTTTTTTATGAGATTTAGTTGGTATGATCCATGATGCATTAGGCATAGAAACCATATCAACTCTATCAAATGTACAGGGAAATGGTGAAACATTGCCCATAGAATCTGAAACAAAAGTTTTACATATTATAGTTTTCAACATAAAAAATAAAATATTGTCATCAGACGATATCTCAATACATGAGGCCATAGAATGCATCATGCTGATGTATTGAGAAATATATTGACATGCATTCTATACTACCACGACCCTTTCTAATAGTAACTACCTCTAATAGTAACTACCTGATGTGAGCAGATTCTATGGCAATATTGTATTTTTATGTTGCAAAAAATATAATAATGCAACATGCTTATTTATCATTAGGAGCTCATGAGGAGGTTTACCTTTTTAATGCCTTTAGTGCTTGAACGCCTAATCTTGTTTTGGCTCATGGAGGGTTGTGACAAGTGTGAAACCTTATTTCCTGATGCATCTTCTTTAAATGTGACACTAATCTGCACTCACTTTCCAAAAGAATGGGTTTTCTGCTGTCAAGAAAGTAAGTTGTTATTACCGTAAAATATCATAAAAAATAAATTTACACATATATTGAATGAGTAACAAAAAGCATACAACTTACAGTTTTGTGGTAGTGGTGAGAACATACCCCTTATCAGCTAGCCAATGTACCATTCCTGTTGTCACACCTGTAGTCTAAGTTGCACGGGGACGGAAACGGGGACGGGTACGGGGACAGGTGCGGGTACCGGGAAACGTCAACATCCTAAAATTCAAGAAATGGATACGGCGGGAGAACGTCTATGTGTTTTATAATATTTAAGTAAATGATAAATTGTCTTTAAAAAATATTACACATAATATAAAAAAGTAGGTTTTTTTTACCCCTAAAATCTTTGTTAGTCATAACAAAAATATTAGTACATGATATACATAAGAATTGATACTTACTGTATGAGTGGAGAGGCAAAATAATAATGCTAGTTAATTTGAAAGAGAACAAAAAGGTGCTATTGGCAAACTTTAAGGTATTGAGCTCGTTAAATATAAGAATGTTTGCCGTGCATGAAACTATAAAAATGTTGATAGTAATAGAAAATAAGAATGCTTAATATAAATGAAAGTAGAAAAGTAAAAAAAATTAGAAAATGTACATGGTGTCCACCCACGTGATTCCATTGCAAAACATAGTACTAGTACACACCAGCATTTTTTTATATATTTCTATCGTCTTCTCCGGTAGACTTCTTCACCACTCCAACAACTCCATAAATAAATATTATTCCCTGTCTACAAAAATCGATTTTCACTTCCGATTTAAACAAGTCAGACACTTTCTAAGGGAGGCAAATTACGAAAAAATCTCAAAAAATCTCAAATCTATTGAAGAAACGTGACTTTTTGGGCTAGAAACGTTTCCCCAAACGTTTCCTAGATAAAGATCCACGTATCCTAAACGAAGAAACGTTTCCACTTTTCTCGGAGACGTTTCCTCGGCGTTTCCTTGTGTTTCCCGGCGTTTCCCCGTTTCTCGGCGTTTCGGAAACGCGACACGGCTTCCCGGCGGCGTTTCCGTGCTTCCTAGCCTGTAGTTACAGAAAAGACAGGAAATAAGCTATGAGGTTCAACGGGTGGAGGATTATATTTTCTTAGCACTCACGACAACAGACGATAGCATTTTATTTTATACCTGTTGTGGGGCAGAGAAGCATCAAACCATCTTTTCCCCGAACCACTGGGACCAACTACTACTCTTTAGACTAAACAAATAAAGCAATGGCTGAATTCGGCAATGGCCGAAGTCGGTTGATTTCTTTACTCTTTAGACTACTTAGTTTAAGCATAACTATATCAATAAAATATATATTGCAAATGAGCGAATTAGGATGACAAGCGTTACTAACCTTGAACGCGTCTCTAAGAACTGCTTGAACTTTATAACCCAATTTTATGTTCTCATCAGCGGGTAAGGATAACTAACAAATGCTAGTACAAGCTACGATTAGGTTGCATATTCTACAGGCTAGATGTAATCCATTGACAAAAATCGAGATAATAGGAGGGTTTGGCTACTGTTAAATCAGTAACCAAACACCATTTCTGCTGCAACAGAGGTGTTTGGATATTGTTTTAGCAGCAGCCAAACACCCTTTCTGCAGCAACAGGGGTGTTTAGATATTGTTTTAGCAGCAAACAAACACCCTTGTTGCAGCAGAAAGGGTGTGTACGAAACACACAAACATATACAAAATCACAAAACAACTAAAATAGGTTCTTATTGTATATATTTTATTTCATAAACTAATTTTTTCCATATATCTGATATGTTGTACACTTGTACGTCTTAGTTATTAAAAGATCGCTTTTGTTGGTTCTTTTCTAGTCCTAGCTTCAGGCCCGGTTAGTTACAGCATCATTAAATTCTTAATGAAACTAATATCTTCAAATACTCATAAACATACCATTTAGAAAGACAATGTCATGTTTAATAATTTATCTTTCAGTCATATTGTTAGATACTACTATTTTTTTTATTAATGGAAGTTTGGGTGATCAGGATTTCCTATTAATAGTTTGCTAATAAATTTTGTACATGGTTTTTTTGTAATTTACGAAAATTATGTTGATGCATTACCTTATTATGGAGGTCTGAAATAGAATCATGCATGGATTGATTCTGTATAAGGGAAAATATATTTATTGAGTAAAAATCTAAACCAAGTACCCCTCAACAACCTTAATTGATGTAGTTCATACCTTTCGTGTACGTATTCGTTTTAGAGCAGTCTCAAGTTGTTGTTCTACATTTTGAAGCTCTTTAAGGCTAAAGTTTTTGTTCTACCTGCTTGGGAAATAATCATGATTGAACATATAATCTTCTATTTTGAATGTACAAACAAAAATATATACATAGGAACAAACGTAAAGACCATAAACGTTTAATAGTGTCACTTCTTGTACATTAATATAAGAAGAGAAGATGCAGCTTCTGTGTGTTATCGCCAATACCAAATGGTGAGTTCAATGGAGAGCTTCTACGCGTATAGGTCCTAGGACTATTAGCTTCAGTGGGATACCGTCACTCCTTGATTCTATTCTCCATTTTCTTTGATGACCATGGGATATCTGTGCCTTAAGACCACTAAACCATACCTCAGCTTCATCCTTGCCCTTACAGATCTGAAAAAAAATTCAGGCAGTGACTTCCTTTAGGTTCAATTAAAGTTACCAAAACATATTGCTAATTGTCAGAATATACTACAATCAACTGCATGGAGAATTTTTTTACCAAATCTAATCTAAACCAAGTACCCCTCAACAACCTTAATTGATGTAGTTCATACCTTTTGTGTCCGTATTCGTTTTAGAGCAGTCTCAAGTTGTTGTTCTACATTTTGAAGCTCTTTAAGGCTGAAGTTGTTGTTCTACCTGCTTGGGAAATAATCATGATTGAACATATAATCTTCTATTTTGAATGTACAAACAAAAATATATACATAGGAACAAACATAAAGACCATAAACGTTTAATAGTGTCACTTCTTGTACATTAATATAAGAAGAGAAGATGCAGCTTCTGTGTGTTATCGCCAATACCAAATGGTGAGTTCAATGGAGAGCTTCTACGCGTATAGGTCCTAGGACTATTAGCTTCAGTGGGATACCATCACTCCTTGATTTTATTCTTCATTTTCTTTGATAACCATGGGATATTTGTGCCTTAAGACCACTAAACCATACCTCAGCTTCATCCTTGCCCTTACAGATCTGAAAAAAAATTCAGGCAGTGACTTCCTTTAGGTTCAATTAAAGTTACCAAAACATATTGCTAATTGTCAGAATATACTACAATCAACTGCATTGAGAATTTTTTTTACCAAATCTAAGGACATGTCATTATATATTGGAAAAAGTAATTGATACTCCTTCTCAGGCGCAGATACCTTTAAAATATTGGATGCACAAAACAAAACAAAATAATTTAATATGGGAATCCATGACAATGTAAGTGACTATTTACATTCAGGATTGAATAGTGACTAGTGCCAATGAAACACACATTCAGTATGAGATGGCTTTTAAGTTCTGGATATGATCTTCAGTGTGTTATAAAAGATCCTACTCCGGTGCTCCTACAGCAGATGGGGTATTTGGCATTACCCTAATAAAACAATCATGACCAACCCACTACTGCGTTATACAAAACCAATTATGATTCACTTAAACATCATCATAAATGGTTCTTTAATGTTTGTTTTGTCAAACATGTATAACAAAATATATAAATGAAGTCAAAAAGAAAAGGATACAATGGGTTGAACTCGCACAGATACTTAATTCTTTATTCAGAAAATTAACTTATTTAGTTTTCTGGAACCCAACCACAGAAGGTCGAGCTTTGATTCTAGCTTCTTTGTTCCATCAGCGATTCCCATTCCCTGTCAGAAGTGTCCATAAAAACACCATTTGTATATTATTAATAAATAATCACAATCACTAAAACAAAGTGAAAGAGCACAAAAGCGTATAATAGAAAATTAACCTACCTCCTAAGGTTGTAATCTTGAATAAGAATTTGTTAACACCAAACTGTTAGCAAATGCAGCTACCCTCTTCAAATTACGTTAAACCCGGTCAGTGGCGTATCAGTAAAGTTCAGATTAAGATCTTCTATCATAGCTTGTGTATGCAGAAAAATGAATAATTCTTGGAAGAGATAGATACCCATAATGATTCAGATATAAAAAAAATGTTAAAAATGCAAATGCTAAATCAAAAATAAATTTGGACAGGGAAACAAAATGGCTAGACTTCCCTACCTGTGTAAATGAGGTATGAGAAAATGTTGCTACCTCATCCATATACACACTAAACAAAAGAAAAGATGCAAGTGCAGCAGATCCAATGGCAAACCATTTGGTGGTTACTTTTTTTGTGTTCCCTGCTGCATCTAAAACATCAGTATTCTCCCAAACGCTTTCAAGCTGCATATGACGCTAAACAGGTTAAAACGCTTAACTTTATAATTTAGGATGTCAACATTTTTTTATACATGAAATGATGCTTTACCTGCTGACTAATCTAAACAATCCCACCAGCAGTATCTCGAAGACGGTCCGCATATGCAGTTATTTTGAGCATCCACCGCGTTCACTCACACCATCCACCACTTCTTCATTGGTTATATAAAATATACTCCATATCTCATCTTTTTTAATTGATTATTGATTAATTAGTAACTATAATGAATTTGAATAACTCATTCAATTTTTAACCTTAACTAAACCAAATACATAAGAGAATATATGTATATAACTCAGAAGTGAAAAGAAGGGTAACTGGAATCTTGCTGATCTCATGCAAGTACTATTCATGGCTTAGAATATGATCCAAGATCATATGACATGGTAGGTTTTTTTTGTTTTTGTACAGATTTTGATTGATGCCAAGACCACCAGAGTGATAGTGTATAAGCTGAATCAAATTAAGATAGATTAGATAAAATCAGTGAATACAAAAGCTCAAATAGATAGATAAAAAAATCAAAAATAGAAGGTATACCAAATCATGTACTTACACAGAAACTGTTGTGGTTGGATTTTGCTCTAGATTATTGTTTTTATAAATATGTCCTGAAGAAATTAGGCTTTCAGCCTTGTCATCTAAATCACTTAAAACAATAACGTCTACATCTCCTTATCAACCCACAAAGTTTTGGTCTGTAAATCCATGGTTTAAAGATAGCGAATGAAGCTCAGCACCATTAGGAGTAGAATAGTAAAAATGCTTGCCACCCTGATTGACGCTGGTATCTTCACCATCCCTACCACTCCCAGTGGCATTGCTGCTCATAGGAATGGCTTTATGACCATTGTTCATGAAGTTTTTTGGCAATTTGCTACGAGTAGACATAGAATTAATATTATCAGGTTTTCTAACTTCCTAAAATCCATTTTTATTTTTCTTCATTCCAAGATTTAAGCTTGTAGTATGACCTTCAGATGCACTTCCTTTTTAACTTGGTTTAGGGCTTCTGGATTCGGTCTAGATTCTAATTCCGTGGGGACACAAAGAGTGCCATTAGGTAAATGCCACTGCCCAAGATCTCCAAGACTTTTCCAATAGTTGCCATCTGGCTTGACACGCCAACAACCATCTAGCTTGACACGCCAACAACCATCTGACTTTACCAGTCGACGGGGTGAACGCTCCCCCTTGATGTGTACTCCCCCTCGTTCAAGGGCACCAATGAATCGAGCTATGGTAACTTTGCTAGAAAAACAATTTAGAAGAACAAGACAACCATTTCTAACATGTAGCAAATAGGAAAAATATTTAAACATGTTGATGATGCTTAACAATTGTCAAGTTATTTGTGTAAATTAACAATCACAAATATATATCAACTAGAGAGCATTCATTAAACATAAAAATTATGTATAAAACACATTCATGCATACATTAAATTTAAGTGCATACATTAAATTTAAGTGCAAGCAAAAGCATACTTGATAACATAATACCAAAGATCATTCATTTAACATAAAGAATTGTGTATAAAAACACAATCATGAATACATGAAATAGAGATAACATGCTTGAAGCATATTAGTACAACATACATAAAAGATTAACTACACATGTCTTAATATTCCTAGAATTCTATAGGACTTGCTTGCAAAGGGTTTGGTTGAGAATTATTTGAAAATAGCTAAACATGGTGTATGTTTAGTTTGGTAAAAGTGATGGTGGTGGTAGGGAGTTGGGTGGTGGAGGTTGTGAAAGCATGTATTCAATGTGAGAAAAATGCATTGGAGTTCATCTCTCAATCCAAAGATAAGAGTACGGTTGTGAATGCAACACAAACATGAGTTTCCATGTGCCGCAAGAAGGTTCCAAGGGATGGGATGACCAAAGATACTTGGAGATGGTGATGGAGTGTCAAACTAGGCATCAAGTGGAGTGATTGGTGAAACGGTGAGAGTGATGTCCATTGATTCATTTTCTTGAGTTGAAAGAGGAGGAGGAACTTTTAGAGGAGGGGATGTTGGTAAGTTCAAGTAACCATTTGGTGATGGTGATATGGATGAGGTTGGTAATTTAGGTGTGTAGTCAATGGAGGAAGAGGAAGTGCATTTGGTTGATGGTGTTTTTGAGGGTGCATTAAGAGCACTAGGTGATGAGAGTTGATGTTTAGGTGATGGGGTTTTGGTGTCATCTTGAGTTAAATCTACAAACAATTATTTTGGTAGAATGATGTTAATTTTTGGTCTTTTAGAAGCTTTGGAAATGGAAGCTCTAGTGGATGCCATGGTGGTTTATGGTGGTTGATAGAGGATGAAGAAGATGGTGAAGTGGTGATGTGCATTTGAAGGGAATTTATTAGAAGAAAATAGTTTGGAACTGGAATAAGTTTAAATTAGTGTAGGATTTTCCAAAATCTATTCAAGCATTCTGGGTAAGAATAGCTGAGGCTAGGTTAAAGAGGGTCAAAAACCAAAAAGAAATAGTAAAATCCATGAACCAGATGGCCGGTCCCCTTAATTAATGGTCAATCCCTTTAAAATTAAGGGGGCCGCCCTTATGAATTAAGGGGGCCGCCCATCTGGTGTTTTCAGATGACCAAAAATTTGATTTTTTGCAAAAAATTGTAAAAAAGTTGTGTTTTGGTGGTTAATTTGCAGCAAGTCTCATGTAAGTATGTGCATGAAATCAAGTATATCATGTATGTTTGTAATAAATAAAATAGAACAAGAATGCATAATTATAAAAGCATACTAATCATTCTCAAAGATTAGAGGTCCTAAGCAAGCTTAAACAAGTTCAAGTTCTTCCGACTTAGTCGGGTTGTCATCACATAATTAATTAAACATAAATATATGCATAAGTTCGCACAAGATCCTAAACCAATTATTCTACCAAACTAGTTATTACACAACACCTTCACTTCTTTTTCTTGTTGAAGACTCCCTGCAATGCCTTGCCAAATGACTTGAATCCACTTCTAAGTTCCTTATGCATTTGTTGTGTTTGATTAAGCAAGTCGGTTTGACGTTTGAAGAGAAGATCGTCATTTTGTTTAGAAGAAGTGGGAACATCATATTGTTGGTAATTCAGAGGTCCGAGAGAGTTTAGGTAGGTTGTAGGAGATGGGGTACTAGCACGAGAAGCACCATCAATCTCATCATCATCTCCTTGGTGAGATGAAGATCCACGGTTATGATGGGCGAAGGTTGAAGAGACGGAGTGACGGGCTTTTCCACGATCACTTCGGGGTTGAAGGGTTTGTCTCAAAGCAAGTGGACGCATGACTCGTTCAACGACATCGTAGATGCCATTGTCAAGATGAGGGTAAAGTTCTATCACATGTCGAAAGAGACGTGTCAAGAACATGTCATAAGGAAGATGGGCTTTAGGAGTTGCTCGTGCACTTTCAATTCTTTTGACAAAGAAATAGGCAAGATTATATTGTTGCTTGGTGTGGTATATCCTATATCATAACACGAGGTCGATTCTTGGATCTGGCTAGTTTCTAAAGAGAGAAACACTTGAGAGAATATATTCTAAAGAGAGAAAGTGTTTTCTTTTGTAAATGAATTTATGACTAGCTTACCTCTTCCAAAGTTAGAAGAGGCTATATATAGTACTTACAATATACCGGGTATTCATACCCGACTTAAAACCAAAAAATGTACTATTAACTATTAAACTACGAGCAATATTAAACAGTAAAATACACGGGGTGACTGAGTCTTTTTCTAATATCTAACAATCTCCCCCTAAGGGAGGTAACCCTGAAAATACCAAACTTTAATCACTTCAGTCTTTAGTTCGTAGACATTTAATCTCTTGAACATTTGGGATAGTAATCTTTTGATTTATCTTTCGCTTGTCTTTTACTGTGATCTTGAGCTTTCTTGAGATCATAGCCCAAACATAATCTTACATCATCTTGTAATGGTTCGCCATCTTGTGCACTTGTGAATGAATACTTGACATCAGAGTTT
>BQNB010072883.1:21809-32292 GCA_026074375.1 Tanacetum coccineum
CGTTTATCGAGGTCGAAACGAAGTCGTTAATTTTCCTCGATCACACCATTGGAAAGAGCACGAAATTACGAGTCTAACGGTACCGGCCTTTCATATTTGAACCTTTTTTACTTTGAACCTTTTTCGTCTCTGTTTGAACCTTTAATACTAGTATAGTTGAACCTGGCCAAAAGAGGGTTATATATTAAATTTGGTGTTATATAAATGAAACACTGCCTAGCGCAGTTGGTTTCATTGTATGAGTTAGAACTTATACCAAGAGGTCAAGGGTTCGAAACGCAGGAGGGTTATATCCCCTCTACGCCACGTCAGCTGACACGTGGCACCACGTGGCATGCAACGTAGCGGACCCAGACCCGACCCGATCCAGACCCGGCCCAAGACCCGATCCGACTCGGCCCAGACCCGACCTGACCCGGCCCAAGACCCGATCCAGACCCGACCATGACCCACCAGTTGACTGGTGGTCAACCACCGTTGACCGGTGGTCCGATCCAGACCCGACCATGACCCACCAGTTGACTGGCGGTCAACCACCAGTGACCGGTGGTCCGGCGGTGGTCCGACGGTGGTCAGCCGCCGTTGACCGGTGGTCCGCCGCCGTTGACCGTCGTTGGCCACCGTTGACTGCCACCGTTGACCGATGGTGGCTCCGGTGACGGCTGGCAGACCACGTGGCACCACTCAGGTGGTGACACGTGGCACAACTAATGATTGGTACGAGGTACTGTTCATACGAGGTGGCAGGGAATGTCAGGTGGCAGTACGAGGTGGCGGCGGCTGGCCAATCAGAGCATGACACGTGTCATTCTGCGTGTGTCAGTACGAGGTAGGCGTGTGTCAGGTACGAGGTATAATCATTGGCGTATTAATAACGCGTTGGGACGAAATGACGAAAATGCCCCTCACCTTTGCACTATAACGCGTCAGAATGGACCGAAATGCCCCCACCTACTTTGGGCTATAAATACAACACACGCAGCAGCTGTTACCGGAGAGTTTTTTGAAGTTTTTTTTATATAGTAGTTTTAGTGTTAGTTTTAGGAGTAGAATAATGTAGTTTATTTTGGGCTTATTGTAAAAGCTTATTGAAGCTTATTAGATCTAGCTTATTGTAACTCTTGAGCTTATTAATGAAGAAGTTTATTTCAAAGGTTGGTGTTTATTTTTAGCTTATTATCTATGCTTATTCTCTTGTCTTTTTCTTATTTCTTTTTAGCTTATTCCCAGATAAGCTCATGCTTATTGTAACACCCCCAAAAATGTGTCGCAGCGGAAATATGTCCGGGGGCGTTACTTCATAATACAACAGCACAAGATACAGGAGAACGGCCTCTAAATGTCGTTTGAAAAGTAATCTCGTTGATTTTCTTTAAATTGATATAACATTTGTCCCATAATTGCATCACAGTGAAAAGCTTAAAAGTAATACCACGAGATTTGATCATTTGTATGTAAGGAGAAATCTACCAGTGAGAGTGAAATCTTGTCAATTTTAGAACTCATCTCACTGCACATCATGTAGTCCAAAGACGATTACTTTCTTATTTTAGATTTATTATTACGTTCAGCGTCGAGATTCACCTGAGAGAGAGAGATCTGCTTATGTCGTGTCTACATATATAGTGTGGTGAGGCTTCATAGGTTTTTGTAAATATAATTGTAAATGTTGGAATCCAAATGATTTATTAAGTGTGTTGACCATTTCAATCTCTGTAGTAATAATCTGCCAAAAATGTAAGAGTAAACGTAGAAACAAAAGAGTTCTAGTTGTTATTGCTTCGCTGCCAATTAGTGAAAGTGATTCATGAAATTAGTATGTCAATAGTAGTTTATGGACACAGTGAGATCATTGATTTTCTAAATGTATGGGTCTACTATAACAGTTTACAGTACCATATCTGAAATAACTATCTACTGTTGCGCTAAGCTCAATGACACTGAAGCAGTCGAATCTATGTAGTTGCAATGTTATGACAAAACACAGGCCCCGTGTAGGTGTTCTAAAACCGGCTAAAACATCCCAAAATTGTTTCGACATGTATGCATTTTGTGTTTGTTTCATACAGTCGAAACTTGTGAGAGCTTCTCACTACTGCTCTGAACGGGCATGTACTCATGTCCCAAAATAGAATCTGAGTTGTGTGTGTTCCGCGCTTCCTTAACCGTGTTTCCTCCCGGTCAAAGAATTTAACAGTCATGATTAATGGGCATATGGTGGGTTTATGTTACTTAGGCAAACACGTAAACAGGAGATGATACCGAAAACACTTGTGTCAATAAAATTAATTATTGTATTTGTAATCTAAGCTGTTTTGAGTACTTAAAATCCATAAGTAGAAAGAGTATGTATAAAATCAAGTAATCGAGTTCGTATGATGTGTTATGTAAACAAGTTGTATTTTGAGCATGTTGTCTCCCGATGATTTGTAAAGTAAATGTAAAGCAGTTGAAAAGACGGGGCGTTATAAACTCACATCGATGATGAGAACGATTGGCAGGGAATGTAACACATTAAGTACAAGACGATAACGGAAACTGAAAACGCCTTATCGACCAAGAAGTTCGGTTTTTCTTATACGGCTATGACCCTACTGTGCCTAGGATGATGTACTTGGTTTCCGAATATGAATGAGTTACGTGTCAAACGTGACACGAGACACGTTGATAAAAGATTTAGATTTAAAGTTGTAATAGTTTGGTGGTTGGTTAAATAAATAAATCAAGAAGCATATATAATTCATAGGGTGAATCATATAACAACGTATGTAATATATTCCGTATCTATTACATATGAAAATAAGTAATTATATAATTCATATGGTGAATTATATAATAAGACAAACAATCAGATGAATAATTTGAAGTATATAATACTTTGCAAATATTGTTTAAGAAACGTGAGTAAATGATTAAACAAAATAATTCGACACGTTTTAGAAAATCACCACTTAAATAAATAAAAAGTTCTTAGCATAAAAGTAATCGTACGTTTTAAAGTTACAAATCATGTACACTATGTTTTTAAAGCTTTTACAAAGGTTATGATGTAAATTTCTAGTTGACAATTATAAAATATAAAATAATATTTTATAATCTAGTATATTGTTTCCTTGACGGTTTGCTAAATAATTATCCCATTTGTAAAAGTATAGTTCCCGTTTGTTTATCAGGTTATTGAAATATTACAAATTAACAATCTTAGAATTATATAATTAGACGAAATGGAAATAACAATTTACACATTTATTTAACCTTTTAAACCACCATTTGATCCAGTTTTATATATATATATAAAGTCTTATGATTTATTCGATTTATATAAATTAGGACACACCCTTTGTGTATACCTTGTTATACCAAACGCACCCTTGAGGGTTTTCTACTAAACCAAACACCCCTTATGAGGCTGTCATCAAAACCAAACGCTCCCTATGCGTTTTAAAATCCCAAACGCACCCTTTGGCTGGGTCGTTTAACAAAACCGAACACACCCCCTTGGTGCTAAGGCAACCCGGACGCACCCTTGTGGTGCAGTGCCTGCCAAACGCCCCTAATCCTGTGGTTAATGACCGAAACAAACGCACTTGTGGTGCGGTTATAAAACCAAACGCAGCCTAGCTGCTAAACCACCAAAACAACCACCCTTGGCTGCTACACAGCCAGCCAAACGCACCCTCGGCTGCCACTATGAAATCAAACGCACCCTAAATGTTCTAAAAACCCAAACTAGCAGCACCCTCATCTGTCAAACCCCACGTACCCATTTTTGTTTATAAGTCAAACGCACTCTGCTGCGTGTTTATGTCAAACCAACGCACCACGTCGTGGTATTAACCACATACACAAACACACCCTTGTGGGTGGTTAACTATCAAACGCACCCATGTGCGTGGTCTAGTGGTTTAGGTGGTGTATGGTGACGAAAGTGATGAGATGAAGGTGAGGTGGGGATGGTGTTGGTGTGACGATGATGGTGATGTAGATGGTGCGGGAGGGAGGCTGACGAGGTGATGAGGATGATGAAGATCGGGGTGGAGTGGTGGTTTAGTTGGAGCTATTGCTGGTATCTCGCCGAAAATTATTCCGGTGGCCGGAAAACTCGGCCGGACCAAAAGGGGGCGCCGAAAATGTTTATGAGGTGGTGGGGTGTGTGTTTTAGGTTATAGAGAGATGATATTATATATATATATATATAATAAAGTTTTAAAAAGAAATGAAAATGGTATAATAGATTAAGGTGTAAAACGAAAACCCTAATGTATTTACAGCATCCAAACCCACCCATATCCTGCGAAGTTTAACAATAACAAACGCACTTTTTCGTGCTACACCCCAACCAAGACGCACCCTTTAGATGTCGAGCAAACACCAAACTCACCCTAAATTGTATTACAGCAGCCAAACACACCCTATCTCCTGCTAATTAACAATACCAAACCGCACTTTATTCGTGCTACACCCACCAACCAAACTCAACCCTATGTTTATTATGCACAAGCCAAAACGCACCCCTAGGTCGGCACTTGAAAACCAAACGTACCCTTATGTGTGTGCTTATGAGAAACCAGCCGCAACCCTTTGGAGCTTTGAAACCAACCACCATTTTGCAAATAAAACCAACGCAACCATTTGCTGGTGCAACTGAAGAAAAACGCACCCCTTTTGTTTCTATACACAGCCCACACGGACCTTATTTGTATTTGTTATATCTGTGGTGGCGGGATAGGGTTGGTGATGTGACGATGAGGAGTGGTGACTTGTGGAGTAAGTGGGCCCGGTTGTAAGGGTGATGTCGGCGAGGGTGGTGTCGTCGTGGAGGAGATGGAGGCGATGAAAGTGAGGTGGAGATGAAGATGGTGGAAGATAAATGGTGTGGTGTGGAGGTGGTAGCAGCGGCGGCGTGACTGGTGGTGGTAGGCTGGCGTTGCAGTGGAAGAAGAACTGATGTGGTGGTTTATGATTAAATGTGATCGATCGCGGTGGTGTTTGTAGATCGGGGCTAGATCGAGATGGTGGAGATCGTGTGGATTGGCAGCAAAGTGTGGAGAGACAACGACTACCTCGCCGGAAAAATATTCCAGTGGCCGGAAATGCTATAGGGGCGCTGGATAATTTTCTAGAGAGAGTGTGTGTGCTAGGTCAAGTTATATGTGAATAAAAACCCTAATGGGTTACCTATATATTAGAACTTATAAAAAAACAATTGTGGCAAGTAAATGATACTTTAGGGTTAATATTGAAAATACTTTCACAGGGACCAAAAGTGTAACTTTTATTAAGTAATGGTTAGGGACTCGTTTAGGCTAGTTAACGATGAAATCAAAATACGAAAACTACGCCATTGCGTTTAAAATAATTTTTCCCCACGAAGATGAGTATATATTTCGAAACTAATATTTTTATAAATATTTTATAACATGTATTTAAAACACTAATATTTTTGGTAACCATGTGGTGTCCGCGAGTAAGCTTTGTCCTTAAAAATGAAACTTAATTTTAACCTTCCATAAGATTTTAAAATAAACGCTATAGGGTAAAATATTACTAATTTATTAAATATTTTTATTTAATAAAAAACGATAATTAAATATAAATTTAATTATTCTTGGGTCGGTACGCGTTGTGTTTAAAATTTTGCGAGGCTATTTTAGTCATCTTCTGCTTGTTTTCGTGTCTCGGCCAAAACTAAAAAGTTGTTCGGAATGTCATTTTACATCAAATTGCTTTAGAATCCGAGTTGTGAAAATGTGATTTAGCGAGTCGTTTTTGATAAGTCAACTTAGTGAATAAAATATAATACTCGATTCAAGACAAATTGAAGTAAAATAAATTTGCAACGGGAGAGAATGTGAAATAATGAGGTATGGATTTTATTATTTAGATATGTTCCAAAAAATTACTGATTATGCGGTAATCGTTTTTGGGTGACATTAAAAGATCAAAAGTCAAAAAGTCAAATCAGACCCGAAAAGTCAAAGGGTAAAATAGCCATTTAAAATACTGAAAATTGCCAGTTGTTACAATTTATTTGATCCATGGATCCTTAAAGTCAATATACAAGGAATGTAATTATCATGAGGATCCAATGAGCAAGGGGGAGCTCCGCGATATGTGAGTTTTAAAATTATTTTTCGTAATGGGAGTTTGGTTAACCGTGAAGATAGAAAGACTTCACATGGGATGATGCATATCTCACCTTTATAGGAAGATAGAGATCGGGGATTGTAAAAAACGATGAAGGCCTCATTCATACTCTAAAAACTTAACCTCACTCTTAAACCTCAGTTTAGTTCCCATACCTTCCACTTATAACTTGAAGCACCTACATTTCTCTGTAGAATATAGGATATCAAAACACAATCAATGATCAGGTTTGGCCGAAGTTAGGTAGAGAGCGAAAAGTGAGTTCTAGTAAGAGAAACTAACACCTTATTGTGTTTGAGATAAAAATGAACACCCAACCCCTTCCCAGGCTAAAGGTGGTATAAATACAAGTGTTTTGTGCCCCTAAGTGGCAATGGAGTGGCTAAAATGTGGGTAGGAGACCTGCCCAACACATAAGTCCTATAGTATTTAGTACATTAATATTAAAGCAACGAGCTAATCAAGCTATACATTACAACGGGTGACCGAAGACATTCTACATGGATTTTCAAATTCCCTAACAATCTCCCCCTAAAGGAGGTCACCCCTAGAAAATACAAAATGAATCATAGCACTCTATGAGTTGATCTTTGACATTGGCTCGTAGTCTTTTGATTTCTTCATGAGCAGTCATATGTACTTCAAGAAGTGATCTTTGAGCTTTTTTCTTTAGACTTGTGTGATCTTTGAGCTTTCTTCGAGATCATCATCTACAGTAAATCTCTTAATCATCCTTGTTGTGGAGTAATGCCCTTCTTGTGTGTTAGTGACCTTCGGACCCTATGCTCACACATTGCTGGATCATAAATAGCAGGCTATCAGATGTTGCAAAAGCTGAGTTTTAGGTGACCTTTTAGAGCTATCATCATGTCTTTGATAATGAGTGAAGTGTGAGCATACGTGGTTGTGAATTGACAAAAGTCTCTTGCTACCAAGCTGCTAACCAGAGTATATATACCCGACCGATGAGTCGAGGATTCCTGCAAGTATATGTTAGTAATAAACAAACGAAAGTGTCTTTGTTCACTTTCGTTGAATAAGGTTGCAAGAACCACGGTTCCCCGTTAATCAGTATAAATACTGCTTGTGATTAGGTAGAATTCCGAAGAATCTCCTTGACAGGGTTCGCATCTGTGCAACCGTCTCAAACCGGAAACGTCTCAAGTAGACAAACACGGAGTGAGTGAACCAGTGGAATTAAAAACCCACTGATTAATGAAAAATGATTTGAAAGAGTCAATCGTGTGTCACTCAAAAAGGAAGCTTTTTTGACACATCAACGGTTTAATATCATAAGTCAAATTTCATGCAGAAACACAGAATATGGTTTTGAAAGATAGTAACACAGTTAATGTGCTCGAAAATCATTGTTGTGCCACATCGAAAGGTTGTTCCAAAAACTACTCGTCAATTCACTTCCTAGAAACAAGTTTGATTCATAAAAGTAATCGCACCATCAGTGCTTTTCTATTAGTCACAAGTTGATCCATATGGCTACTCACAAAGTTATGTCACCTACCAAGAGCATTGTATTGATATTGGTCTCTAGAAGATTTCCATCTTCACGGTGAATACATACGTATCACTCGGATGTTCTGGCAATACCACAAGGATAATGCGTAGGACTCTTTAGATAATACTTTTAAATCACGAGTGTAATGAATAACAAATGTAAGTTGAATTATGTCCTAGAGCGAATATGTGGAAGGATCTCATGGCACTAGTACTCAATGAGTGCATTTAGTTTTAAGTAGTCAGAAAGCTGGAGCATACTGCCGCCTTTTCAATATCATCTAACTCAGAGTGGATAGATGTATAGAAATGTATTGATCTCCATGAAAAAAAACAGAATCCTTTGATGGATCTAAGTGGCATGGAGGGGTTGTGTACGTCTCACTGGTCCATGATACTTGTCTATCAATGTTAGCAATCAACATGTGATTCTGACAGCATATGTATTGACCCGGTTTGCTAATGGTTTAAGAGGGATGCTTTCTTTTCAACCCTTTATAATTAACATTTCTTTTCATTGTCTTCAACCCCTCAGTGCTTACCGAGACTTCTTACAAAGCACCTTGTTGGGTATGTCCATTACCAGCTCCAACTCATTCCGACACTATACCTAAACTCACATTACCCCTTTTTAATCATACCTAAGGACTTCTACACTAACAAGTGAATTGTAACCTGGGTAGATCTCCCTCCGGCCTCTGGCGGGAAGCGGGATCGTGGGAACGATTACCTAACCTTACCATCCTTATAACTCTGATAGAATAATTACAGGGTGGGTCTTTGGTATTTCCATAATTGCCATCATACACTATTCGCTCCCCCTCAATATGTGCATCGATATTCGAAAGAGTTTAGCACATATGGGAGAGCCTACACTTGAGTCCAAAAGATCACATTTTTATCAGATTTTCATATTAAAATCACATTCTCTCCCCCGATCAAAAATTTCAAACCCTTTGAGATTTAGGATCTCAATTGATTTAAATATGTTAGAAAAATTCAGGAGAAAATGTGTCTGATTTATACAAGCCTATAATGGAACATATTCATGCTCCCCCTCAATTATGGAGGGACATAGTTCGTGTCAGTTATGATGAGTTTGTGCTAATGGTTACAAAATTTGACACAAACTCAGAAAAACCGAATATACTGACACAAAACACATCTTAATCACTACTGTATAATGTACATATTACAACAACATATATAAGGATACCCCACAAGAGATGGATCTTGATTGCAGAGATGATGTGATCATTCGGTTCGCTGCAGAAGTTTGTAGTCTCCTTCTCTTATTCGTCCACCAACAAAGCTTTCCAGGTTACGGAAGATCCTCCCTGTCTTAAGCCGTTTCTGAATGGAAAACATGAACTCCTTGCTTCTATCGACATCTTTCCTTGTCCAAAATTGTGTGTTCAAATCCCGAATTCATCCTGTTGACCTTGAATTCCTTGACCAGGTAGTCTAATGCCTCATCAATCTGTTGCAGAGTGCCGTCACTGAACTTGTGGATCTCATTGAACCGCATGATCATCTGAACCCCATATTTATCCCTAAATGTGACGGCTCTTGGAGAGTCAATTACGGTAAAGTCATGCTTGAACTCAAAACCAGTTGCATCCCATCGAGGTTTGGTGATGTTTAGCTGTGTCTGGTAGCTCTCAATCCCCAGTTGGAAGTCTTCTACCTGTTGTCTGATAACCAAGTTTCTGATCCATAAGTTGACTGCAGTAAAGAGAATCTTCTTATCTTGGGGTGGAAGATGGTTCAGATGACCTTGAAGATTCAATACGTACAGATCTTCGGGTACAGATATTTGAAGTCTCTTTCTGCAATAATATATTCGTTAAGATCAGCTCTACGAAGGACGATTGTCTTCATGTAATCGTACCCATATAAGGAGAAAACTTCAATTCTGACAACACTTAAAATGCGCATATGAGTCCGTACAGCTCTGCGGTCACCCTCAGATGTGTGTCTGTCAATGTAGAATCGTTGTCTTTGGAACCACCAGTGAGAAATACCATACATAGCAGCAATGTCATACTTGCATTCTTCTTTAATCCACATCTGATCTAGTACCATTTGCTCTAAACCAACATCAGGGTAACACGTCGCTTTCATCTTCGAGATTGACAACGCAAGTCTGCCACCCTTGCTACCATATCTTAGGTACTCCAAATCTTTGTTAAAGAAGAAGTCAACTTAAATTGTGACTTGACCTGGCTGACCACCCAGTGGTAGTGGTTTGCTGACATTATACCTGATGATTGCATCGTCCACTTTATCGGTGAGTAGTTTATGGCATTCTTCCATTTGGTACTAGAGATGAATCACATTAGGATAGAAGACTTTGACAATTTCAAATGCAGGGCCTTCCAGGTCTTTTTGTGTAAGTTCCGTGATCCCTTGCTTATTACAAAACCAGTCCATAAAGATTGCCATGTCACCGGTCTGAGCAAGTAACGAGTTCTCTGGTGGAGGTGCATAGGTGGATGCAAGAGCAGATGCCCAGTTGTTCATTAGGACAGGCAGGTCAGATGATGGAATAGACCAGAAAGGTTCTGGTGTAGCAGGTCTGTCTTCCTCAGGAAGTGGCTTCCACCAATCTTGCTTCAAATTTACCTTAGGAATTTGATCATTCCTGATGTCTTCATCATCAGACGAATGTACCTGTTCGTCGGGCGCTGAATCAGCATCCATATGTAGATCTTTAGGAATTGATGAGACAGACTGCTTAAGTCTTGTGTCAGTATTCGTTCAAGCCGTATATTCAGCTGAAGCTGCTGTCTTTGAAGAGCTTGGGGCAACTGTGCTCTTTGAC
>BQNB010072884.1:0-32292 GCA_026074375.1 Tanacetum coccineum
TTTTTAAATTCTGTTAATAAGCTGTTTTATTTTAAGAATGTATGCTGGTTGTTGGCTGCTAGTTGTTTCAGGGGCCAATCTTGCTTGTTTTTAAGTTTTTGTTAGTTTAAAATTTGCACAGTTAGTCCTTGTTAGTTACTCTGTTAGTCCTTAGTTAATTACATAGATAGTCCTTAGTTAGTTTGATTGTTAAGTCTGTTAAGTCCCTAGGTTAAGGGACTGTTTCTGCCATTAGTTCAAACTATGTGTGTTTTATAAAACTTAAATTTAACCCGCCTACCCTTATCTTTACTTTTTGTCACTTTTAACCCTTGTGTTTGTTTGGATGTTTTTTATAAATAATAAAATTAGGTTTTTAGTTTAATTAGTTAAATTAGTTTTTAATAAATAGTTTAAAATTAGGGCTTTTAATAAAATTAATTTTCTGCATTTTTTCTCTTTATAAAAAGTATTTTTATAGAATTTTTAGTTTAAGTTTTATATTTTTAAAAATTAATTTTCAAATTTAGTTTTAAAACATTTAATTTTCAAACCTTTAGTTTTTTTTTAATTTTAACCTTTTAAATAGAAAAATTAGTGATAAAAAATGTTTTTCTCATCTTTTTAAGTAATTTAGAGTTAATTTAGTTTAAAAAGTATTTTTCTTAGTTTTTATCAATTTAATTTCTATTTTTAGAATTTAATTTAGATTAAATAGTAATTAATTCATAAAAAATCCGAAAAACCCTTAAAAAAAATATTTTTCTTTTCTCTAAAATTTTCGTTAGCATTAATTTAGGTTTAGGAATCTAGTTTTCATTTTTAAGATTTAAATTGCATTTGTTTTCTTAAATGTCGCATTTTATTTACTTTCATAATTAGTTTAATTTGTTAAATAGTTGTTTAATTGTGCATTTAATTTTAGTAGTATAATTAAATCAAAAATATCTCTTCTCTTATTCAAATCAGGATCTAAACTTAAACGAGGTTTCCATTGCACGAGTCATTGGGGAAACGACCCGGGTGATCATACTTGCCCGGTCAAACATACGTATTATATATATATATCTTTGTGAGTGGAATTGTCCAAGGGATACTTGGGGATTTCCTTAATTTCTCTATAAGTATATTATTTTATACGTGTGTAAAACTACGAATCACTTATCATCCCATTGGCTTATTCAGACCCCTTTTTAGGAAAATTGAGAAATGAACTTATTAAGCTAAGCTTAATTCAAATTTAGCTTAATTAGAGATAGCTGAGAAAGTAATGAGCTTATTTAAGCTTATTAGTAGGACACATTTAAATTTATTTGCTTAAAAATGAGACAGAATTAAAGCATAATATGAATGAAACTTTTTATTTTATTAAACTGAAAATGAATACAAGCTTAGAAAAGTAAATTACATTTAAATGAAAGAACAATAAGCTAAATTAAGAAACTAATAAGCTAATAAGCTACCCTAAAGCTACTCCTACTCCTAGATGATTCTAACTGTGTGGTTCTTCTGATATTTATAGCCGCGAGAAGAGTCTTCTAGACCTTGAGATGCTCCCCTCTTCATTCAATCATGACCCTTGAATCTGTTAATCATCTCTTTTATTCATTAGATCCTCTCTACGTTAAATCCACCAATAGAATTACCCCGGATCGCCAACGTGTCAAGTATATGTCAGATGTGGCAGGGTCTTCTAGAAGGCTTTGATGTGTGAGTGTTTGAGGTAAAAAGGGTTTTAACCCTTACAAATTTTACACAGGAAATAGGCGGGTGAATTGGGGGAGATGTACAGTACATTTGAACCTTTTTTGACCTGTTCTTAATATGTTTGACAGGGTTGACTTAGGATTGGGCTTTATATCTTTTATTTTGGGCCAAAGGTGGAAAATGGCTATAAGATATTTAATATTAGGATTATATGTATTATGGGATTTTAAGGATTAAGATTTAAGGATAGTAGGCTGACCCGACCCACTTAGTGAGCCCAGGTTAGTCCGTGAAAGACGAGTACGCCTTTGGCTTTAGCTTTCCATGCTCATTCCATTCTCGTGCTCGGCTTTGTCATATTTTGGCCTTCTTCGTGTGATATTTGAAATATCCACACTACACATCACAAAAGACAAAATACACAATATACAAGCATAATTTACATTATTTCATATTTTTAGAGTCATTTTTTATATAAAACGGATATATGATTTCTCACATATCAAA
The DNA here is from genome assembly GCA_026074375.1 of Tanacetum coccineum. NCBI lineage: Eukaryota > Viridiplantae > Streptophyta > Magnoliopsida > Asterales > Asteraceae > Tanacetum > Tanacetum coccineum. The sequence continues at coordinate 2,194 of BQNB010072884.1, forward strand.
ATTCTCCAAACTAAGTGATTGTTGTGTCCTCACGCAATGTTATATGCTCTAAAACCAAATAATCAAAACCCCCCCAAACTAATCCTTTGAAAAGTAGCAAAGTCTTTTGTGTGGAGAGTTAAAAAATCACAAATTTTAAAATATCTCGTTTTCCCATTTTTCAATATTTTTCCAGTTTTATGTTTTTCATAATTTCTAACTTTCAACTTATTCGTGTGTGACATAATGTATTGCTTTCATTATTCATTGATAACTTTTAGGATCATAGAACAAAAAGCACAAAAAGTATCCAAATGGATAAATTTATCATCCCCGACTTTCACTTCTCCAAGCCAAGCTTAAAAACAAGATCATTGTAAAATACAAGTTTTGATGCTAACACTACTTATAAAGCTAATTGTGTATTACTTCTTCCTCCCTTATTCCTAATTTTGTATCTCAAGATTTTATTTAAGTCATATACCTGAAGGCTCTTTAAGACTTTATTTCGATACTAATTAATTCCAAAAATAAAGCAGAACGGTTAAAACGCAATAATTAGTTCCTAGCCCTTTTCAAAATATCAAATGTCATCAAGAATGAAGTCCGTATCGAGACAACCAAAATTTGGCTTTTATTCGACTACTTAGGTTCCATTCATGTCATATACCCTAAGGCTCTTTAAGACATAAATGAAACAATCTCATTTGCACCATATACCCTAAGGCTCTTTAAGGTACAAACAAGATAAAAGTTAAGCAACAATATTCATTCCATATACCCTTAGGCTCTTTAAGGAATGAATAATGCTATAATTTTAGTTATTAATTTTACTTACCCCATATACCCTAAGGCTCTTTAAGGGATAAGCAAAATATTTATTAATGTGATTCATATAGTATGCCAAATTAAGTATTCCTGATGTATACTTATCTTAATCACAAAGGAACTAAAGAAAACTGCTATGAACTAATTATTAACCAAAAAACCGCACAACTCTATTTATTAAACAATTATATATAAAGGTGAAACAAGCTAATGAAAGAAAAAGCCACAATTAACACTTATGAGTTTTAAAGAAATCCAACTATTCCACGTTTAGCATCTAAACTTATATTCTACTCTATCATCTCTTGTTCTTCATAATTTAAAATTTCTAATAAAGAAACTAGTGAATGCTTAGCCAAATAAATTGATCTTTGCATATTTTAAAATCAATTATGAGAACTTGCAAAATCTTGACTTTTTCAAGCTAGACTTGCTTTTTATAGCTTCTTGTATAAGAGATTAGCAAATTTCAATTTATTTAAAGTTAAGGAGAAAGCTAAGATATAAAATCGGTCGGTTCAAAATTTATTTATGTTCTCACCAACGGAAAGCCTACATTCGTGTCAAAACACTTTTTTTTAACTGAACTTTTAAAATTTTACATATATAAAATTTTAAAATTTTCACAGGAAAACGGGGTACGTGAGAACAACGAGCAAAAGTAGGTAAGATCATATCGAAGATATAGCACCCCATACTAAAGCTAAAGATTGTCCTCAATGTTTCCTAGTCTAAGGCTCAAAACCCATACTAGAACTCAAAGAGTCAAATGCATAATCCGAGCATGGAGAAAGTATAAAGTTATCACAAAAAGATCTTAAGAGGCCGTTTTAAGTAAGTACGTGCTAGAAGATAGATTGTTTTCGATAATACAGCGTAATGTGGTATATCAGATTGTCCCAAACAATGGCAAGCAATGATGCTAGTGAGTGCTCTGAGTGGTACCGTGAGAGACAAAACACCGAACACGAAGTCTTCAAAAACTTGTTGTTCAGGTATCCTACAAACAATCACATCGCCAAACAACAAGAATGGGAAGTGAGTACAGAGCCGCACTCTCCATCACCTTAAAACTTAGAAAATCAAAAAGTGATGATAAGCACGTGGTTAGTGCCGACCACGAAGCGTTTTTACTTTTGGAAACTCGAGTCACATACTTGCTCGGTCCCTGCGCTTTTAGTTGGTCCTGGTGCGAGGTGATTGTGCGTGATCCAGACTACCTACGATGGAATGTCTCCTCCAAGTAATGCTTTACACGATGAGCATTCACCTTAAAGTTTGTGGACCCATCGGGTGTGTTTGAGATACACTCGACTGTTCCATATGGAAAACTTTGTGGTAATGTGACAGGTCCTAACCAACGGGTTTTTAAGCTTTCCCGAGAAATTATCTTTAGCACGAGAAGGAATAGTAAAACTCTGTGAACACCAACATTGAAAATACCGTTTTTTGTGTGAGAGCTTAGAGTGTGCGATCATCTTCTTTGTCCTCTCTTTAGATATATCAAAATAATTGTCTCGTATGTTGAATCACGGACGTGAACTTTAAGTTTCATTAAGTTGAAGCTTCCGGTGATCACCCTCGGTTTTAAGAACAAAATTAGCATGTTTCAAGGCCCATTATGCCTTATGCTCTAAACTCAATAGGTAGATGGAAAAGACCTTTACCTACACGAGCTTATCAGGTAGTACAACCAAATGTGTTTTTTGTGCAAGTCAGATACGTGGAATTGTCCACATAAAGCGGTCAATCGTAACTATCGGACGCATGCAACACGTTTTTCACGCGGACAACCGACCACTTAAAATAAGGTGTTTCAAGTGTGTGCCACGATTTGAAATCCTCCACTTGTCCACCGTTTGTTTATTCACATAAGCTGTGTATCACGATGAGATGGGTGTGACCCCCTACTTAGACATTACTTTTCGCCAATTACATCATTACAAAAAAGGGGTCTCAAACCCACGATCGCTTATAATAGCTCAGGAGCTCCAAATCGGGCAAAAGAGATTTTAAATGTCAATTTTACTACAACTCTGAGCATCATTAGTGTGGGGCGCGCCTTCGCTTTTTACCACTTTTATACAAAGTTGCAACTGCTACGAGACAATAGACTGCGGTTGCACTTTGTGAAGAACGAGTAATGGACCCATAAAATCCTCTACCCCATACATCAAAGATTTCACAAACTTGATAGCGTGATTTGAGGCATTTCATTTTTTATGAAATTTTGCCTAGACTTGTGACACGTACACAATGCGTTTGATCAATAAGCCATTGGTGGCATCTCGATAATATGGTTTCCAAAAGAAACTGCAGTCAAATACTTTCTTATGCGGGTGAAATTTTGCACCATGACTGGCCCCTAGGTATGGCCTCATGACAAGCTTTATGAGTGATAATCAATAGCTTCTTGGCACATTATGCACACATCCGATCAAATGATTTAGATCCGAACAAATCCGAAAATAAGTATAGGATCGTCTCCAAAAAAATGTTTAACGTCCCTTAAAGAATATTCTCTTATCAATTTGTAGTGGTGGAGCGTGACGTATCGCCTTTCACATATATAACTTGCCGAAGGAGTTAGTCAGGAGACGGAAGATTTTCATTTATAGATCATTATTTTCTAACACATCTCTATGAGGATATCTCAAGTTCTAGATAAAATGATCGGCCGCGTGAATTATCTCTTTTCCTTTTTTTTTATCATTGAATGATGATATCCACATGATCCTTTGTTAGGAGAATGCACCCGACCGTGACCATTCGGCTTAGCATCTTGTTTTACTAAGAAGGTATTTAAGAGCCGAGTGGATCTTGTATACATCTATACTTTGGATAAGGACAAGATATTGCCGCAAACTTTTCAAAATCAGTAAACTGACGGCAGCATGCAATCCTATTTTCCGTCCGTAAGTGTCAATTAATTTTATTGAAGTGCGTCGTGGTCATTTGTCCTTAGCAGACATAATGATATGGCTGAAAACCTTCGTCTTAACGTAGCCCTAAACCTGTGCACCAAGTCGCAAGATCACTAGCATCACAATCATAATTTCGAAAGGATAAGTGAGCCAATCGGGGTGACACCTAAAGATCGGAGCTGTCGGTAAGCTGTCTTAAGAGTCTCAAAGCATCAATACAATCTTGTAGAAAACACAAACGTGCACTTTACTCAGCGCGAGTCATATTTCCTAGTAAAATTTTTAGAAAAGTCTCGAATAATCGTCGGTAAAAACCGTGCTTGACCTAAGAAACTCCTAACACCTGTTTACGGTAGCCAATGAGGTAGCACTAAGAAACTGACTTTAGCTCGATCGACCTCAACCACTTTGAAATTTATTATGACCTAACACAAATCTCTTCTTTACACATAAAATGGCACCTTTCTCCCAATTTAAACTAAATACGTGTCTTCTCACACCTTTTACTAGCATTTTGTCTAAATTGGAGAGACAAGAAGCAAAACTATCCCTAAATACCGAAAAATAATCTCATGAAAACTTCCATACGTCTATTCGATCGAGTGATTAAGATAAAATATGGCGCATCATACACCTTTTGAAAGTACCCGGTAGCATTACACAAGCCCAAAGGGCATCGACGTGTAAGCGAAATTCCATAAGGGCATGTGCAAAGTGGTTTCCTCTTGGTCTTGTGATCTGTTGGAATTGTGAAAATTAACCCGAAAATCCATCTAAAAACATTAAAACTCATTTCCTGGCTAATCGATTCTAACATATGGTCTATAATGCAACTGAAAATGATCTTTACGAGTACTTCTTTAATTTCCTCTATAGTCAATAAAACACTCCACCCGGTAACTAATCCGTGTTGGAATCAATTTCATTACTCTACATTAGCAACTACAGTTTATACTGCACCTTTCATGTGTAATAATGAATGGGGGCTTACCCAGGGGGGGGTGACAGGACTATCGGAGATCGGGTAAATCATTCCGCATCAGGAGTTTTTTTGATACTTCCATTTTTTATTACCTTATGAATTTTTGGGTTAACCCGTCTTTGACTTTGTACCGCGGGTTTATAATCTTCCTCCATCAAGATTTTGTAAGTGCAAAACTGAGGGTCAATACCCTTGATGTCGGTGATTTTCCATACAATGGCTCGTTTATGTGATTTAAGCACCTTTAAGAGGGCTTCTTTTTCATCATCTTTTAAACTTTTTGCTATAATCACGGGTAACTTATCGGTTCCCTCAAAGTAAGCATATTCCAAATGAGATGGTAAATCTTTTAATTCTAATTCCGGAGGCTCTTTAATTGAAGATTTTGCCTTAGTCACTTCTACTTGACTTATTAGGTCCATAGAGGGATTTTTTGTATTTCAACGGGATCATTATTTATAACAATGGTGATTACAATCACTGCACAAATATATCTGTAGCCGTCCAGATCAAAATCGGCATGCAGTCAATTTCTGGTGTGGGGAAATTTGTGAATACATCTTTGAGATAAGCCTCGACACTTCCAAACTGAAGTCACTTCGCCCGAACGGAGTGTGAGGGAACTGGAAGCGGAGAGTTGATGAAATAAAAGCTCAGACGTCTTGTGTTGATTGCCACCCATAGAATAGATTAGAAAAACCAAGTCACTTCTTTGAGCATAACTCCTCCCAAGCCACGTACCAAATGACTAGCAATTTGGTTTACCGACATAACATCATATGAAAGGATATATCTCGTAGTTTAAATTGTCGAGAATAAAAATTACGGCTTCCATCATTAACCCTAAGGTGTTAATATCTCTCCGTAAACATCAATTAAGGCACGACCGGTCCTCAAGAAGGATCTCCCGAGAATGAGGGGAACCCGAGGATCGGCATCAAAATCAACAACAACAAAGTCGGTAGAAAGTGCAACTGTCCTCGAGCACTTTTGACGAAGAACGTCTTTGGTGACTCCCTAGGACGAGTAATATGATCGATCCGCTAGCTCGAGCATGCCGTATTAGGTAAGTTTTCGGGTAGGTACCTCGCGCAAGCTTTTTCCCAGTATGGTAAAAGAGGGCCCCATAAGATTTTATGCTAGCGCCAAGATCGGCCAAGGCATGACATACATGCGCATTCCCGGGAAATCACATGGTATCAGTAAACTTGTTGTGATGCGACTCCAAGACTTTTCTGGGAAGTGCCTTTTTAAGGTGATAATCGCCGAACAATTCTCATACAATGTGGTATCTTAGCTAATTCAACAGACTTGTCCATATTTGTAAGAAACTTTTAATAGCTGTAGTAGGCAAATTTTGTCATCAAAAGAAGAAGCATCCGCAAAGATAATGTCGTAGTGAGCAAATCTTGTGCGCGCGGATTATGAATGAAGCTTCTCCATTTGGATTTGTATCTTTTCCACGATGCTTTTGATTTTCCCCGCAACAGAGATAAGTCCTGGAGAAGTGGAAATTGAGAATATAGGCTTAGATAAAGTTCATTGTGTGAGCATCGTGGTTCCGGACTAGTGAATGACAAGTATCCGGCTGTGTTGGTGTGATGTGAGATGGTACGAGTCCCTTGGCAATTAGTTTTGCTCCTTATCCGTTGTAGTCTCCTCGTTTTTCTCGTTCTACAACCTTTTTTGGAAAGGATTAGTAGGAATCGAGGTCCCTCATAAGTCAACTCCACTTCGTCGTAGTGTGCATTGCTTTCATCTCACCTTTCAGGTTAGTAATGGTATTACTCAGAAGAGAGCGCCGACAGTTTGAGTGCTGTGGTTTTTAGTCAAGAAACTAACCTAATATACTCCTGCATGATGCAATTATTTAGATTCCTCCCTAATACTTTCCTCGATTGCTTATTAAAATCACCCCCAAGCGAACATTAGATTTTATGAGGTTTGTGCATATTTCTCATCAATGTTACTCCTTAGATTATCATGTAACTAGACAACTCATTTGAGATCCCTGTTTTGAACTTATTAATAGTGAGCTTGAAAGGTTGTGTTTTTATGAAATCCTTGATTTTGAAAAATTGGAGCATGATTAAATTGGCTGCTGTCTAAAGTGGTTTGTATATTTTGTGTGAATCCTTAATGTTTTGGAAAAATTTGGAGCATGATTAATTGGAGCTTGAAAAAGGTTGGTTTTGAAATCCTTGACTTTGAAAATTTGGAGCATGATTAATTGGAGCTTGAAATCCTTGATTACCATGAAAATTATTTCCCCGATTAAAATTATTCCCTTGATTTTGATTAAACCTATTTTGATTATTTTGCAACGGAGCAAAACCGGGTGGTGCCATTTGGTTGCTAGCACGGTTTGGAGGGATTACTTGATTGTAAGTACCCGTTGCCGCACAAACACTAGATTGATTGCTATCGGTAGCAATACAATCATAATAAGCATGGGCACCACCACAAATCACACAAGATTCCTCAACCGCTTTAACCGTAGCGGGAGTGACAACTTTCTTATTAACAATCTCAACTAAGTTCGAAATTTGGTCCGCAAGCTTATCAATTCTATCATCCGTCTTACTAGAACTTTCCCTAGAAGTCGTATTCACCCTAGAAACATTTGATTTGCTTCGTGAATAACAAACTTTTGACTTATTCTCAATTATGTTCAAGGCCTCTCTAGTAGTTTTACTCAAAAGATTTCCACCCACCATGGCATTTAAGGAGTCTTGATCATTCTCATTTAAACCATTATAGAAAGTATCAATTTGGGTTAACTCCGTAAATCCGTGGTGGGGACATGCTCTAAGCATTTCCTTAAATCGTTCCCATGCTTCACTAAATGTCTCATCGAATTTTTGGGTAAAACGAGAGATTTCATTTTTTAAGTGAGTGGTCTTTGAGGGAGGGAAAAATTGATTCACGAACTTATTTACGAGATCATCCCAAGTCAAGATCGAATTAGGAGGTTCCTTCTCGTACCAAATTCTAGCAGCCCCCTCGAGTGAATATGGGAAAAGCATAAGCTTAATCACATCATTTGGACCATCCCTATATTTTAATGTCGCGGTCATCCTTTTAAAATTAGCAATGTGAGTATGTGGATTATCCCTTTCAAAACCGTGAAATTTGCTGGCTTGAACTAATTGTAGCAAATTCGTTTTAATTTTGAAATTTTCCGCAAGAATTTCTGGTATGACGATAGCTTCTTTATACCCTTCCATGGGTGCTTGAAGTAGTTCCTCCATTGTTCGATTATCCGCCATTGGTGCAACTTCAACGATAGTACGAAGCTCGGGTTCGACTATGTTTAGAGCACGTCATCTATTTCGACGTCTCAGAATGGTTACGGGTGAATTATTTGGATAATAGGAATTTTAGTGCGCATGCACTACACAAATAAAACCGATAAACCAAACGAGGAGAAAAATATATACACAAAAATATTTTTATTTCACCGAATAATCAACAAACTTAGGGTAACTCCCTTAAGTGAAACTCGCAAGCAAGCGGGGGACGTAGTGGGAACGAATCGCCTTAAAAATGTTTGTCCCTTCAGGGTCGTAGTTCCTTGGAACAACCCTCCTTATAGCTTATTTCACAAAAGAGGTGCGCCTTTTTCGTAAGTGACACAAGACGGTTACTTTTGTTGTTTTTTTTTGGTATTTTTGATTACTTGATATATATAAAAATTTGAGAAGATAAAAATATTTTTGTATTTTTATAGAAAAATATTCACAAACGGGAATTATAACTTCACGGGGAAGGGTATTCAAATACTAATCTTCAAACGGAAACACGAAAATCGCTACACACTTCCCCGGCAGCGGCGCCAAAAATTGATTTGGTCCAAAACACACATACAAACGAGTATGTGTAATTAAGAGGCAAATACAATTATAGTATAGTAGTATACGTATTCCAAAAGATTTAAAAGAATCGCTCTTGACCAAAGCAATTCATAAAACCTCCCGGGTCGTTTGTCCTCGGCGAAGTGTGAATAGAAAGTCGGTCTAGTTTGTGATCGCGTGTTTGAATGATTTTAAAGGGTTTTTGATTTGGTTTCTAATTCTACGCATAAAAACATGTTAAGACAATTAAACAATTAAGCATTTAAGAAATTAAGCACAAAAAACGTTAACGGGAAATTCAAAATGCGTCTAATAAACCAACTATGACGAATTTAAGCCCTACGAACACAAATTTAATTTTAATAAATCCTAAATGACTAAAAATAATTTTCAGAAAAAGAATTATATTTTTTTATTTAATGTGAATTAAAAACAGATTATCTCTAATTTAATTATTAAAAATAGAAAACTGTTTATTAAAAATCTAGAAAAAATAGAAGAACTACTTTTAAGCAAAGAAAAATCTAATAAAAATGAGAACTGGAAGATTTCCTTAATGAATAAGCTGTAAATAAGCAAAAAGACTCGTATAAGCTAGAATAGAAAAAGACTATAAGTATTTAATAAAGAGAATGCCCAAAGGAAAAGACCCAAGGGCGAGTTGGTTAGTGTGTGTTGTGTTGAGACTTGTGTGTGCAAAGGGGGGAGGTCACAGGTTCGACCCTGTGGCTTCCCTTTTTGCAAATATTTTTATTTTTAAAAACTTTTTGCAAAAACTGAAAGAAAACATTAAAATAAGTAATTTTTATAACTAGAGCTTTTTATGAAACTAAAAAATAAGCTCAGAATAAGCTTTTGAAAGTGACAGAATGCAATTTAAGCATTGGCTAAAACTGTTTTGCACTTAAAGACTAAATAAGCAATGAAAAATCTAATAAGCTGAAAACCAAACAAAACCTAGACTCTAATAAGCAAATGATACTAGAAATAAGCAAACATTAAGCTAATAAACTCTTAAAAGTTGAAAACAAAATCTACCATAAGCTAGCAGTTTTAAAAGGAAAATTGCTCATCTTTGAGCTTATTTTTAAGACCAATTAAGCATATGAAATGAGTTGAAAACTGAAAACAGATGGAATTTGGCTTCCAAACAACACATTAAACAAAATCTATGAAACTTGGACTAGAAATTAAGCTAGAAAAGACAAATTTAAATTGATAGTTTAACAACTACTCTTTTTGGATTTTTTTGAAGTTTTAGAAAAGACAAAAAGACATATTTTAGCACTAAATTTAAGCTAGTAAAGGCTGATAAAAAGATTCAAAAGCTAGAAACAAATGAAGCTATATATCTAGTGAAGTTATGCTAGCAAAATCAGATACTAAGACAAACTAACTCTAAACTAATTTGCTTATTTAAAACTGGACTTTCTAAAATTTTGAAAACCTTTGATCTATGACAGATAATCGACAAATAAGCAAGTATGTTAAAATTAAACCTTACGAACGTAAATTTTATTCCTAAACCTTCTAAATATTAAAAGAAAGTTTTAAGAAAAATAATTTTATTTTTTTGGTTTTTAATTATTTTTTTATGATTTTTAAAGTTTTTAATCTAAATAAATGCACGAAAAATATTAAACTATGAATTAAAATTTTAAGAAAAATACAAAAAATAGCTGAGGAAGTAAAGTATGTACAAAAAATAAAAACTTAAAATAAGCTCTAATGAATAAGCCAGGAAAAAGCATATAAGCACTCGAAGTGCTTATATGAAAATTAGGCAAAAAAGGTGATAAAGGAATTGTTTGTGCACCTTAGGACGTAAAAGTCCCAAGGGCGCAGTGGTTGTGGTGTGTTGTGTTAAAAAGAGGGTTGAATGAGGTTGAGGTTAGGGGTTCGATCATTGCTCACCCCTTACTTCCCGAATTCCCTTTTTTTATTTTTTTGCAAAAATTTTTAAACAAACTTGTAAAACAGCTTAATATGAACAACTTTTTGTGAAACTAAAAATTAAGCTAGAAAATAAGCTCTTAAAAGTGACAGATATGACTTAATACTTTTTAGCTTTTGTACTAAAATTTAAGAAACTAATAAGCTAGAATAAGCTCAGACCTCAACCAAATAAGCTACAACTACCCTACAACTAACCTAATAAGCAAGTGAAAGCAAGAATTAAGTGAAAACAACAAGCCATAAGCTGAGAAACTCAATTAAACACTTTGGTATAAAACTGTTAACCAAACAGTCCAATAAGGCACTTTTGAGCTTAATTTTAAGCAAGAAGATGGAACCTTGGGGCTAAATGACTTGTACCACCTTAAAGCTTATCCTATAAGCTGTCTAAATCAACAATTGAAAAGTATTTTGAAAATCAATGAAGTAATGAAAAGGCTAATTGAAAAAGCTACTTATGCAGTTTACTTTATTTTTGGTTTTTGCAAAATTTATGAAAAGGCAAATTCTAAAATGCAAACTTAAAAACAGATGACTCAATAAGCTTTTAAAACCAAAATAAGTCCTAACCTATCTAGATTGACCTATGAACTATTTGTGCACTAAGATTTAAAAGCTAACTCTAACTCTAATTCTAACTAGCTTAATTTTTGGCTTAAAGTTGGCCTTAAGGCTGTTTATGTCTACTGATGCACTTGACCAAAGATTTAACCAAAACTCAATACCAATTATTGCAGACTTAAGGCTTAGTTTCTACTTCTTTTAAAGACCAAAACAAGAACAATTTGAGCAACAAAAAAAATAGCTATCAAAGATTTTAGCACTAATTGCTTATTAATCTGAGCTTGAGAACTCAGATTCAAATATCATTTACAAAAACCTTTTAAAACTTGATTTGGCTTAACAAAACTTTAAATCTTTGTCTTATAAACTTAAAATTGAGATTTAAAATCAACCTAAAGGACCAAAAGCCTCTTACTGTCATGAGCCAAACACCCCTTTAAATTGCAAAAACTCATATTTAGCTTATAGAATTGAGAATTAAGGCTTAGATAAGCAATACCAGATAGTGTTTAGCTTATATCAGACCTAATGAACAAATTTTCACAATCAAATAAGCAGAAACAATAAGCTTTTAACTAATTCTACTATTTTTGGATTTTTCAACTGTTTTATAACAAAAACTTTCAAACTAAGATTTATTCTAACAAGTGAACTAAATAATCATCAAACAACAATAATAAGCAGTATTAAGCTATTATAAGCAACAATAAGAAAATTTTAAGCAGAAATAAGCTAAAGTGCAATTTTAAGTTGTAAAATGTAAAATGAGGACTTACATAAGCCTTTGCACAAATAAGGCTACAAATGCTCAAAGAGCTACTCTACAAAGCTCTAACTTATCAAAGATAAGCTAGTAAGGTCTTGGAAGCCCTTCCAAAGTTAGATTCCCTTCCAATATAAGCTATGGTACATTTGGGAATGGATTTGAGTATTGATAAGCTTAGTTAAGCTTTGAGAGCTTAACTGAGTATATAGCTAGCTTATTAGTTTTAGTGAAAGCTTATTGAGCTTATTTGAGTATAAGAGAGCTTATTCAAACCATTATGCATTAAAGTAAAATCATAAATTGCAAATTGAACAATATGAAAACTACACTTTTATTAATGATTTAAACTGAATACAAGCTTATGAAAAGAAAGTTACACTAATTTGAAATACAATAAGCTAAAAACGATTAATAAGCTAAACTAATTCTACACTAAGTCCTCTATTTCAATTCAGTGAGTGAGGCCTTCCTTTTATAGGTGGGGAATGAAGCTTCTAGGCTGATAGATGCTCCTCTCTTCTTTAATCACAGCCATCCTCTCATAACCGCTTTCATCTTGACCGTTGAATGCCCTCCACGCATGATTAGCCAATGATTGGCCTTGGGATTGCCAGCGTGGCTCCCAAAGGCGTCATTGCGTGGGTCATCGTTCTTCTAGAAGGGTTAACTATCATTTAAAGATGGTAAATGGGTGCAGGGTAAAAGGGGAGGAAGGGGACGATGAACAGTGATTTCACCCGCCCTTTTTATCTCTTAATTTGATCAAATTTGACTTTGGGAAGTTGGGCTTGGTCGGGTTTATGGGTTTCTTTTAAAATATTGTGCTGGGCTGTTATGTTAATAAAACTTAACGAATGTTAAGTTTAACTAACATCCGCTAGTTTAGAGGACTAACTATGAAAGTTGTTTAGGACAAATGGTGAAATGAATTTGGATTTTGGGCCATTCTAAGGTATTTTGGGCTTTTCAGTTTATCTATTGGGCCAAGGGTTTTAATTAAAGGGTTATGGGCTTGTTTACTTAACAACCGTTAGTCCATTAGTATTAAAGGACTAACAAAATAATAGGAAGGACTAACGGTGTAATTGGATTTGGGATATTTGGTGAAATGATTTAACATTCAAGGTCCTTTTGGTAATTTCAAGGGTTTTAAACTTTGCCTTCACATGAGTTGACCAAGGTTGACTTTAGTTGACCCTTGCTAATAAACACCCAGCTCTTGTGTACTCTTTCTGTTTTCTTGTTCATTTTTGGCTCTTTTCATGTGATTCTTGTAATATCCGTACCTACACATCATAAAAGACAAAATATACAATATACAAGCATAATATATTTAATTTTCATCTTTTAAGGGTTATTTTTTATATAAAACGGATATGTGATTTCTCACATATCAAAATTCTCCAAACTAAATGATTGCCGTGTCCTCACGCAATGTTATAACAAAGGTTAATGCTAAGTTTTGACCTAAGTTAGGTAGTCTTCTGCAAAACTTTCATTGTGTTCAAATGATTTCACTCATCACTTCGACTGTTTTTTCAATGTTTTTGTGCCATAGACTTCTACGGTACTTAATTGTATTAAGAGGTCGACCCTATGTTTGCAAGTGAGCCTAATTTTTTTTTTGAAAGCGCATCCGGAATAGGTTATGCTGAACACGAATTATACTATATAGTCAGCAGATATAGTAACTGTTCTGACTCACTCTTTACCATTCTAGTAGTAGCAATGCTATTAGTGTGTTAGTCTACGGACATCTGGTCTAGAGAACAGCAAGCATACGAGAATCTGATACTTCGGTATTGGAGGACTTAAAGGCTTTGAGCTGGAAAACCTGTCAAGGAGGTTCTTATAATGAATCTACCTGATACAGGTGCAGTTCTCGTATCTGTAATAATCTGCATCCTCACAGAATCGGAGGTTATTTGCAACGACAAGATTGAGTTATCTTCAATTTTATTACTTGGTCCCTTTCAAATATATAACCCTCAATGTGTTTTAATAAATGTTTTTTCTATGAACAACATTAGGTGGATTTTCTTATTAAATTGCTTTTTGTTGGTGATTAAAGTTTTTTAGTAATAAAGACTAACGACTTCAAAAGGAATCGATGTAAACCCACATGCTCATACTCAAAGAATCAAAGATGTCAATGAAAGTCTGTAAATTACATGTAAAGCTTCGCACCGCTCAGAAATCAAAGGTCCTTCTTCAAAATGTTAAAGAAATGAAGTATATTGATAGAAGAATAAGACTTATAAGAAAGCTTTTTCCAAGATTAACAACAATAGTTGGAGCTGTTGTCGTCATAGTAGATCAGCATGAATGGGAAATTAAAGTAAAGTACCACCATTGAAGTTCATGGAATCAAATATATTAATCTAGTTATCAAGACATGATGAAAAACAGCTGCTGTAAGATTAAGTCAAAGTTGTAGATTGGTTATATCAGAGCACGCAAAACCATAAATGGGAAGATTACAAGGACTACGAGCTGAGAATATCGTACATTGAATGCTCACGACTCATTTTTGCAAATCATAGAGTTGACTACCCTTTAGGGGGGAGGATTGTTATGTAAGAACTCAAAGCAAAGTCTCGGTCAATAGTAGTTATTTCTGCATTACTAGCTCGTTAATTAATGATGTGTTAATGTAATCGGGTCCGACAAAGAAAAAGCCTAAAAGCCTCATTCATAAGGCCACCATAATGGTCCCGGACCCTTAGCAGGTGTTATAATACCCCGCTTCACTTATCTAGGTTTAGACATGTGATGATCTTATTAACGCACAGACCATGTGATGATCTCTATAAACACAAAACTCATATCTCTTGTAAGTTTAATCATCCTTCATTATTTTTCTTTCTAGATTTTCTCTTGATATTTAAACCTCAATCTTTCTTGTGAGATGAATATTTATAATTGTTAGAAACAAAGAAGTCTCGGTCACTAGTAGTTATTTATCATTTACTAGCTTGTTAATTAATGATGTTTAATGTAATCGGGCCAACAAAGAAAAAGCCCAAAAAGCCCATCCAAAGGCCCATATGGTCGGCCCCTTATAGGGTTATATACACCCATTCACTTGTCTAGGTTTAGGCCATGTAATGGTCTCTGTAAACACAAAACTCATATCTTTTGTAAGTTTAATCATCCTTCATTATTTTTCTTTCCAGTTTTTCTCTTGATCTTTAAACCTCAATCTTTCTTGTGAGATGAATAATTATTGGAACCATCAATGAGTGTCTACCTTTTTGTTTTGACAAAAGGGGGAGAAGAACTATAAACAAGTAACTTATACATTTTACTATGAGTTATAGTTTACATATTTTGTCATCATCAAAAAGAGGGAGATTATTGGTATAAATATTACGATATTTAATTTATACATTCTCTTTGTGTTTTGGTGATGACAAACATGTAACTTATAACACATAACGTAAAGTGCTTAAGTCACTCGTGATCACAAATCATCAATGCATTCATACGTCAACATCTCTCGACGTCTCAAGTCTGCTTCAACAAAAATATAAGTTTGCACCGAACGTAAATCACTAAAGGTATGAACAAACAAACTTTAAATTTGTTGAATGATCAAAGAAATAATATTTTGTCCTAAACTTTACATTTTTATAAATGTAACAAAACATTTTTACACAAATAATTAATCAAAATATTTTTGTAATTCTAAGAAATGTTTTAATTAAAAAATATTGGAATTTAAATTTCACCCTAAAAACGAAAAAATCTGCCTTAGATAAACCTTTCCCATAAAAGGACAAAATTAGAGCATTTGTAAAGTGGGCGGGCCCCTTAAATATATGGGCGGCCCCCTTATGATAAGGGGACTTGCAAGAGATAAGGGGGCCTGCCATGCATTTTGGTCTGAAACTTTGCCTATAAATAGTGGACTGTTCCCACATATTTCATTGCTTTTTTCACATAGTTTTTCTCAGATCTAAACCCTTCTTCTAACCTTTTTCTTTGATCATTAACTTATTATAAGTTTTGTTTATGTGATCCAATCATCATCCATTCAAGTGCAGAGAAGAACTCGCGTTTATCTCGTCAAGTTACGAAGTTATATAGTTTAGTTAGTGATTCGTGTGGCATTGTTTTTTTAACATTCTAATGTATAGATCGAGTCCATCAGATTCTAAACTTATGTATAGTTAGATCGGGTGATCGTCGATAGTATTTAGGTGAGGATTTACTTGTAAGGTGGTTAATATTTTTAGCATAAAATACAAGCGTTGTGTAGATGGGCTACTAGCTAAGATTAGAACTCGACCATTTGGCTTGTTTGTAAATTAGGTAGTAGACCTAGTGTGGTAGATCGGGTTTAGCTAAGATTAGAACTAGACATATTTGGCTTGAAGTGTTGGAAATTGGTATAAGATACGCGTGGTAGATCGGTTCTAGCTTAAAGTTGAGAAATAGACATTTGGCTTAGTGTCGGAAAATTGGTTATAGCTACGTATGTACGGTTATTCCTCAACTTTTTTTTTCCCTTTTTTCCTCTTTTACGCCTAAAGGGAGTTTGTTGAACTATGTGAAGTTGATAACTCTCGAGTGGGTACTCGAGGAGTGGAGTATGGCAAAGAGGAGCTTCATGATACTGAACCATATAAAATCTCGATGTCTGGGTTTGCATTACCTTTTTATCTTTTCGCTTTACATTTTTTATTTACTTTATGTCTATATATTTATATTTGCATTATAATCTATATGTGTGTGAATTAACTGTTGCTTGTATTGCTTGGATGATAATGTGTCATGGATAGAAGTTAATATTGTTATTGTGTTTTATATTGCTAATGACATGCTCTAGTGGATACAGATTTGTCGTATTTATTCACACTTCTCATATTGTATCTATCTTGATCCGGCATTTGATATGAAACTATTTTAAGTTTTAAATGGAACGTTTCACCCCCCACCCCCTCTATGATTTCCAATAGGATTAAAGCCCAAACTTGTTAGTTACGACACCAATAAGGCCCATTTAAGCCCAATAAGGTGCCCGGTCCACTTTGTAAGATACAATACCCCTTCCATGCTCCAAGGTGGGTGTTGCTTCTCATTTTTCTCTTTCTTGAAGTATAGGACGTGAGGTAGTAGTTTTGATGATGCGATTGTAATCTATACATTAGCCTTTGTAGCACCCCCAAATAGGGTTGCCGCAGAAATGGGTCTGAGATTGTTACATCATAGATCAACAGCACAAGATATGAGAACGACCTCTATATGAGTTATTGGAAAATGATACACTGGATTAAATAAGCTTGTTTGTTTCAAAAGCCCGAAGCTTAAATTGTTCACCCATAAAAATGTAAAGATTTTAATACATAACAAATACTCCAAAATGTAATGCATTTATATCTGCATGCAAAATGATTCCCAAAATGTTGACCCCCAATGTATCCTTGTTCTTGTACCTTATTGACCTAAGAAAAACATGCTTTCAAACATCAACATAAAGTTGGTGAATTCACAAGTTTAACGAATGTATAAAGTAGAACTGCAAGATTTCCAAATGTATGATAAGTAACGAATACAATATCACAAAAGTAATTACGAAAAGCACTAAGCTCATGACAATGAAGCTACAACATATATGTATGCAAATTAATGCAAATAATGTGCCCGTGTAGATGTTCAACCCGCAACATCCAAATTGTTCCGACATGGTATACATTCGTCGTTTCGGTACCTCCGAAACTAGTGAGCGCTACTCACCCAAACAGGGATGTCAATCCCAAATAGATCTATTCATAACATTCGCGCTTACAATCTAGTAATTAATAGTTCATGATTCATGGGCATAGTGGGTTATAGCTACTTAGGCAAACTCGTAATTTGTATAAAAGTGTACTTGCGTGCAATCGTAAAACAATGCATGTTTCTCATCCCAAAGTGTAAATCAATGTAATTATATAAAAGAGAGGCTATGAACTCACCGTAAGTGAATGGTTTGATTATATAAATCAAGTATGTAAATTGTCTTGGGAAATCCGAATGCAACCTAATTAATTATAGGCTGTATGAGTATAGTATATTTTATATAAAGAAAATATCACATGTTATATAGTTACACCACCAACTAATAGTTCTTGTTTAATTTTTAAAGTTGAAATAATAATTAAATCGTACTTTGTCAAATAAAGGTATATGTATTTGTATTCGTAAAGAAAATATTGTTTTTATTCAACAATGTATTATTTGTTAAAAATATATGATTTACTATTTTTATTGATTATGTAATGATATTATATAATTAGTTTAATTGTTTTAAAAAATAATGTATAAAAGTAAAAATAGTACACAAGGTTTTATAAACCTCATATCTTTATCGTTTTAATTCCGTTTTATACGTTTCTTATGTCCACGGTTTCGTATTAAAAAATCTATCAAAATATTATATTTCTAATATTTTAGCTACTGATGAACAGTAACTTTTACAGGTTATGTAACTTTTATAAAACTACTTTTATTTATTTAATCCTCGTAACCTTTAAAAACTCATAACTTATTCTCGGGAAATCTGAATGCAACCTAATTAATTATTGGCTGTATGAGTATAGAATATATTTTATATAAATAAAATATCACATGTTATATAGTTACACCACCACATAATAGTTCTTGTTTAATTTTAAAAGTTGAAATAATAATTAACTCGTACTTTGTCAAATAAAGGTATATATATTTGTATCCGTAAAGAAAATATTATTTTTGTTCAACAATGTATTATTTGTTAAAAATAAATGATTTAATATTTTTATTGATTATGTAAGTATATTATATAATTAGTTTAATTGTTTTATAAAATAATGTATAAAGATAAAAATAGTGCATAAGGTTTTATAAACCTCATATCTTTATCGTTTTAACTCTGTTTTATACGTTTCTTATGTCCACAGTTTCATATTAAAAAATCTATCAAAAAATTATATTTATAATATTTTAGCTGCACTAACTTTATAGGTTATGTAAATTTTATAAAACTACTTTTATATATTTAATCCTTGTAACCTTTAAAAGCTCTTAACTTATTCATTTTAATTCTGTTTTTTTTTTTGGATCTTCTTTTTATATATTATTTACATTATAAAAATGATTACATAGCAGGGGAAGGCAAACGGGCAACAAGCTGCGCCGCTAGCCCTTTTTGTATTGCAAAGCCAATTCGATTAAATACAATGTTTGTGGACCTATGTGTCATAACATTACTGTTCATAACACGCTAGACTCTGGTAAGTAGCTCAACCGCCTCAGGTGCAAGGAACCTAAATGTATCAAACACGAAGGGAATAAACACGTGTTGATTTTCAAAGCATGCTTTCTTGTGTTTTGTCACTTTGCACGAGACGGCTTTTAAAGCAGTCTCACCCACTGTAAAACCCCAACTGCTCAACCCCACGAGAGGAGAAACCCCGGTCAAATCAACACATGCATGTTTTCCTCCAACCCATCCAAAAACTAAAATGTCAGCCGGTCTAAGTGTGGATCTTTCGTCTGACGGGTCAGTCAAGAAATTCACAGGTGACTCTTTCTTGACGGAGATCCCGGCGTGCCTACATGTGTCAAAAAGGATGTCCCTAACCATATCGTGTCGGTACTTGAAGCCTGGGAGTTCTTTACAATGAACTACATGTTCCCCAAAAGAATCCAAACATGCCTTGCGACAAACAGGACATATCGCGTCAACCGGAAATAATGGAATCATGAGACGATACTTAAGGATAGTGCGATATTCCACCAGTGACATATGTTGACCAAGCCCGTCTATGGGGATAGCTAGTAAGAAATCCTGAGCATGTGGTGAGCGTAAACACTCAAAAATTGCTTTCTGTCTCACAGTCATGTCAAAGCGGACTTCCATATCTTTGATCATCTCACTAAAAAGGGCACTCGCCAATGTTTGTTATGCTTTAGATAGGGCGGTGTCCTTATTAGTAAAGACGTTAAAATCAAAGCTTGGAATCATATCACGAAGACAAGCCAAAGCAGAAACATAATCATCATCCATACCACATATGGCACTGTCATGTAAGATGTGGTCTTGTAGCACCCAAGACTAGGCCCTCGAGGCCACAAAAGCATAGGAGGAAACCACTTTTGCCGAATACAAACCCAAACCACCAAGACGAATGGGTAAAGAAGCAAGTCTCCACTGTAAGTCTCCAAAGAAAGGTCCTCCACAAACCACTATATTCTCGATTGACCCACGCAGACCTTTGTCAAAAAACAAGGTCGCCTCCTCTATGTGTACAGGTTAACAAGTCCTTAAACAAAAAAAAAATTGGCAATACCCATACATGATCGAAGCAAAAGGAGCTCACTCTGCGGGTCATGCAACTGTGGAAGAAGACTCATCAAATCAACAGCATTCTCAGCTCTTCTCATAGCCAACCCACTAATAAAATCTGCATCTCTACTAACAGCTCCCCCAAGAAGCTTCACACCCAAAGCCGGCCTTCGAATATCGACAGGGAATAAACCCTCCCGAAGCTTCATACCATTACATGAGGGCCAAAATATCTCTGTTTTCTTGATATTAAGTTCAAGACCCAAACCTGGACCACTCACCTTTATAATGTCTAACACCCTGGATACCTCTTTCGAATCTCCAATAACGGTTCCATCATCAAGATACCAAGCATGAAGAAGAAGCTTGCAACTGTCTCTGATCTTATGTATTAGCGGGTGCAATACAAGAGCAAAAAGAAGAGGTCCCAATGGATCACCTTGCTGCACCCCCGTGGCAGACCAAATATGCGTGTCTCCTATATACAATCTCGTTGCCTGCCCATAAAAGAAATCCACCCATAAAGAAATAGAAGGACACCGCACCTTAACCTCATGAAGTAAAGACGATCTATCCACCAGGTTAAATGCATTTGAGATGTCCACAGTAAGCATTGCAAGAGACCCATCATTGTGGTATTCGCTTAATACCCTATTGGCGCTATGTAAAACAGCCTCAGCACCACCGGACACACCGACTCCAAACTGAAAATCACCAAGGTACTTTGACATTTCTTTACCCACGCCTTTCATAGCAACCTTGGACACCAAACGTCTCCATATAGTGCCTACTGCAATAGGCCGAATCTCATTGTCTGGTTTAAGGAGAAGCGTGAGAGGAGCGGAAGCAACAAACTCTGCCAAAATAGGCGGACACCTCCCCGCTAACCACAAATTAACGACTGAGGTGATGGCCTGTAAGAGATCGGTGGCAGTAGAAGACCCCTCTCCACATAAAGCATCTAAGATGTGTTGTGCCCTCAAACCATCTTTCCCACATGAAGTACCATTAAGAAATGATTTAATGCAACCAAAAACACAATCAATCTCTGCTACAAGGGGAGGCTCAGAAAATGTGTTGCTCGGCATGGATAGGGGTGGCCTGTAAGGATGCTTAGCCTCCAAGGCTTTAATGGTATCATCATAGTATGAAGCCATACTATAAGAGGATAACACTTTCACTGCTGCTGTAAAGTGCCTATCCGCAACCTTGCGAAGACATTGCCTAACTTTGGTATTGCCTGTAGATCTCTCCTCCATAAAATCACCTCCATCTTGGCCCAAGGACCCCGACCAAGAACCATCCAATATGCTTTTAACTAACATAGTAATATCATCATTTGTCCCCCATGTAGCTAGTGACTTCAAGATAGAACTTTGTTGCAAAGATTTTCAGTTTCCGGACCTATGTTCTTGTCTGTTCTTGGGCCTACACACCTGCAGCGTGCATCGTAGAAGAAGTAACAACCTGACCCATGAAACAACAGAATCAGGATGGGCAACCACTTTGCAAAGAGCTGTTTTTAGCGCCTATGAAAAGGCAAGACGACACCCATGAGGAATACTTTTGAAGGTAGTGATATGCAGTTTAAAAACACGATCAAGAAGCTCAATATCCAAGGCCAACCCTTAGTTACTTCTATCTCGGACTCATTATTAGAAGGCTTAGAAATGCCAACAATGTAACCGCTCATATCATCGGGCTTATTAGAAAGACGAACAAGGCCATCTGGGTGATGACAAGCCCGACTCACAGCATGTAAAGTCATGCACTTCCCACACAACCATTGGTCAAATACTTTTAAAGTTCCCTCGAGTGCCATATATAATCCATATTTCGTAGAAATAGCCTCACGTAGAACACATTTACGTTCATCGGATGAAAGGTGTAGCCTCTTGAGGTAAGATATCAAATGAGCAATTCCCTTATTGCTCACTTCGCCATCCGGGCAATAATGAAAACTCTAGAACGGACACGGCCAAGTTCCGTCCAAAGAGGTAGAAGAGGGTATCATGAAAGTAGAATGATCAAGATTGCAATGAGAATTTTCATTATGAAATGGGAACAAAACAAAAGGAACTACGTATTTAAGACAATAAATTAGAAGAAATGATTGAAAAATGTTTCATCAGTTGTAAAGGAAGATATTTGGTTGAGGAATTAGGTCGAACAGTTGGTGGGCAAAAGTAATGTTTGGGATTTCAAGGAGTTTTGTGATTAGGAAATTGGTGAAATCAGTTGGTGGATTCTATGTAAAGCATGTAGGTAATGATTAATTTAAAGGTTGTTATTGGTTGATTTTTAAGAAAAATGGCCCAAGCAGTGGTTTACAAGACTCAGGCTTGAGGAGGATCATGTGAATTAAAGATCATTAACGTTTTACAATTTCTTGATACACAAGTACTAAGTTATGCCATCAAACTATCCGTATATATCTTTGTGATACAGACGATTTGATGAACATGCTATTGATACATGAGTATAAGTAGTTGTATACATGCATATAAAATTGATACACATGTTGTTTACATGTACGGAATTGTGACGTGATAAACTATCAAAATATTACATTTATAATAATTATAAAATCTGTTATGAACAGTAACAGTGGGTTAGAATTTATAAAAACACTTTTCATAAATTTATTTATTGAAATCATATAAAATTAGTATCTTCTCTGTTTTAATTTCGTTTTTAGTGATTCTTATATGCACGGATTCGTAATTAAAAGTTTTATCTAAGTAGCATATTTTCCAAAAACGTACTATCATGAACAGTAACCCTTTTTATAAAATTTCTTTTATAAAAACACTTTTTATGTATTTAATTAACTTAAACTTGCAAATGTCGTAACTTCTTCGTTATAGCTCGGTTTTTCGAGTTCTTTATATGCTTACGGTCCTTATAATATGTACTACATTATAAAAATGATTCCATTATTTTTATAAAGTCGAATTCTTAACAGAAGGTATAAATTTATATGTTTTATAATTTAGGTTTTATAAATCTATTTCTTGAGAAATTTTGTACAAGTCTTTTGCCATACTTTATACCACAAGTCTTACTTATTTAGGTCCTCTAACGTGTCCATAGTGATTTCCCATGATAAAGTGTCCTCATAATATTTGTACATCAACTTTGTAAATAAAACTTTCAACATAAATTAATTTATAAACTAAACATATAAATTAATTAACACTTATATAAAGTGTGTACTTCCATTTTTAACATATTTCACCATATACATATATAGATTTGAATTTCAAATGGTGTTGCAATGTTTCATAAATCATAAAAACAACCTAGGTTGTGATTAACATGTATAACATATATGTAAACATAAGTAAATGATTAATGGTAATGTTTAGGGTTTAAATGAACCTTAAAGATATGTAGGATGATCAAGAACACAAAGAATCAACCCTAGACCTTAAACCAAATCCGAAACCCTAAATGAAAACCCTAGAAATCTTCTTGCTTTAAACCCTTGTTAATACTAAAACCCAAGCTTCCAAATCAATCCCAAACACCTTAGATATAACTAATATCACTGCTTGAACACTTGTACCCTTACAAAAATCAAAGATTATGAAACCCTAAACTTATAAAAGTGAGCTGTGGGTTTTGTTTATAAGGAGAGAGTTTTTGGAGTTTTGTTTGCTAGAGAAATGAAAGAGTGTGGTGATTAACCTTGGGCCTTCCTTTTATAGCAACTAGTATTATTTTAACTACCTTAAATTAACCTTGGTTAAGTAGTGGGGTTAAGGTACATATTGTAAGAGCTCTCCTCCTCCTTAGGAGGAGGGAGACGCATGTTGTGAGGAGGGGGAGGGTACAATGACAAGCCAATTACTAGAAACTTGCATCAATGTGTCCTTGGTTGAGTTTAGGAAGATTACTTGTGAAATGGTTAGGTTTTATTAAGTGTGTAAGTATGTATCCGGCCCCATGACTTATTTAGTGAGTAAATGAGTAAATTTTTGTGTAGTGGGTATAATTTTGGGTATTTGTTTGAGTATAGATAGGTATAGGTACTTTCGGGTATTCCTAAATGTAATTTATTGCGAAACGTAAGCGTTTTACGTAACCAATAAAAATAAAATAGGAAAAGTTATAAATTATACTCGTAATAATTATATAATACTTGCTTGACGTAAACTTTTATTTGTTTGGATTCCGTATTACCCTTTGAAAGTTTGATTTTTTAGATTACGCGATTTAACATAACTTTTTTAGTTTACGTGATTTAACTATACAATAAAAATTAAAAGAAAACGCTTAAAACTCTAAAAATAAATAATGACAATAGTTGAGTCGGGAAATGACCTGAAAACACGGATTTTTACAGTTTTCCCTTGTTAAAGGAGCCTTGTACGCAAGGCTCAAGATGCGGTACTTGTCGAGGGTGCGGTTTTTGTGAAGAGATGCAGATACTTCTTCCGGAATTGATCTTCACGTTCCCATGTGAACTCAGGACCTCTCCTGGAGTTCCATCGAACTTTGATGATGGGGATAAGGCTTTGATTTAACTGCTTGACTTCACGATCCATAATTTCCACTGGTTCTTCAATGAAGCAGAGTTATCATCAATGTGTATTTCATCTAACGGAATTGCCAACGGTTCGTCGGATAAACACTTCTTCAGATTGGATACATGAAACGTGTTGTGAACCCTGCTTAACTATTGAGGAAGTTTGAGTCTATAATCAACGGTTCCTACTTTGTCTAATAGCTTGAAAGGTCCAATATATCTCGGGTTCAACTTCCTTCGTTTGCCAAAACGTATAACCCCTTTCTAAGGCAATACCTTTAACATAACTCGGTCTCCAACTTGAAATTCTAAAGGCTTACGCCTCACATCAGCATAACTCTTTTGGCGATCACGAGCAGCTTGTATTCTTTGTTTGATTTGGATAATCTTCTCGGTTGTCTTATGAATAAGTTCTGGACCGATGAGCTGAGCATCTCCGACCTCGGCCCAACAAACAGGTAATCGACACTTCTGACCATAAAGTGCCTCGAATGAGGCAGCTTTGATGCTAGCATGATAACTATTATTGTATGAAAATTCGATCAGCGGTAAGTGTCTTTCCTAACCATTCCCAAAGCCTATCACGCAAGCGCGCAACATGTCTTCAAGAGTTTGAATGGTTCTTTCGCTTTGCCTATCGGTTTGTTGATGATAAGCCGTACTCATATCCAACTGAGTACCCATAGCCTTCTAAAATGACACCCAGAAATTTGACGTAAATCTAGGGTCATGCTCACAAATGATTGAGACTGGTATTCTATGTCTCGTGACCACTTCTTTCAAGTACAGTCTTGCTAGTTTGTCCATAGGGTCATTTTCCCTCATCGGTAAAAACTGTGCAGACTTGGTGAGTCGGTCTACAATTACCCATATGGTATCGTTTCCACTTTACGTCCTTGGGAGCTTGGTGACAAAATCCATAGTGATATTGTCCCACTTTCATTGAGGAATCTTTGGTTGTACCAACAAGCCAGATCGTTTTTGGTGTTCAACTTTGACTTTTAAACACGTCAAACACTTGCTAAAATAGGTGGAAATGTCGGCTTTCATGTTAGGCCACAAGTGTAATTGCTTCATGTCTTGGTACATTTTATCGGAACCTGGATGAACAGAATATTTTGACTTGTGAGACTCATGCATAATCAGAGTCCTTAGATCACCATAGCACGGTAACCAACTTCTGTTATTCAAACACAGTGTTTTGTCCGCACGCGGTTCCAATTTCTCCTTCTTGGATTTTTCTGGGTCTTTCAAATTTTCAATTAGCATACCTCCCACAACTTCAGACTTGAGGTTTTCTGGTTTTCTTGCCTTAGTCTGAGCCTCTAAAATCTTCTTGGGAAGATCCAAACCAATATTCATAACTAAGGCTCGAACCCGTAATGGCTTATTTCGTTCTTTCCTGCTCAATGCATCAGCCACTACATTTGCTTTCCCCGGTGATAACGAATTTCACAATCGTAATCACTGAGCAATTCCAACCAATAACGTTGTCTCATGTTTAATTCCTTCTAATCAAGGATGTGTTGTAAACTTTTGTGATCAGTGAACACGATACATTTTGTCCCGTACAGATAGTACCTCTAAATCTTTAGAGCAAACACTATTACGCCTAACTCCAAATCATGAGTGGTATAATTCTTCTCATGGATTTTTAGTTGTCGTGATGCATAAGCAATCACATTTTCTCTTTGCATTAGCACAGCTCCCAAACCTTTAATCGAAGCATCACAGTAAACGATAACGTCTTCGCTTCCTTCGGGTAAAGCCAGAATTAGTACACTACACAACTTCTGCTTTATCAATTGAAAAGCTACTTCTTCTTTGTCACCCCAATCAAACTTGACCTTCTTTTGAGTAAGCTTGGTCATTGACTTGGCGATCTTTGAGAATCCTTCAATGAATCTACGGTAATAACTGGCAAGACCTAAAAATTGATGAATCTCCGTTGCAGTCTTAGGATATGCCCAATTTTTAATAGATTCGATCTTGGCGGGATCCACGTGAATACCCTGACTGTCAATCACGTGACTAAGGAACTGTACTTTAGGAATCCAAAATTCGCATTTAGAGAATTTGGCATACAACTACTCCTTTTTACTCAACTCAAAGATTAACTTGAGATGCTCTTTATGCACTTGCTTGCTCTTTGAGTATATCATAATATCGTCAATAAAGACAATCATGAATTTGTCAAAATATGGTTTGCACACCCGATTCATAAGATCCATAAATACAGCAAGTGTGTTAGTCAAACCAAATGGTATAACTTGAAATTCATAATTTGCATATCGAGTTATGAATGCGGTCATCGAAATGTCTTCTTCACGAACCTTTAGTTGATGATAACCCGACCTCAAGTTGATTTTCGAGTAGACACTCGACCCTTGAAGTTGATCGAACAAATCATCAATCCTTGGAAGCGGATAACGGTTCTTCACCGTCAGCTTATTTAATTCCTGGTAATCAATGCACATCCGGATTGATCCATCCTTCTTCTTGACAAACAAGACCGGAGCTCCCCAAGGTAAGGAATTGGGTCTTATAAAGCCTTTGTCAAAAAGTTCTTTCAGTTGGTCTGATAATTATTTCATCTCGAACGGAGCTAATCGATAAGGTGCTCGTGCCACAAGTGCAGCACCAGGTATCAAATCGATTTGAAATTCCACTTGGCGGGTTGGTGGAATACCCGGCAAGTCCTCGGGAAATACCTCAGGAAATTCTTAAACTATTGGTACGTCTTTAAGTCATTTCTCCTTCGACTTATCTTCAGCCTTTTTCATGGTAACATGTGCCAAAAAGATGGGATATCCCTTCATCAAATACTTTTGTGTTTTGGTGCACGAGATGATGTTTAATCGAGACTCGTGTCCGTTGTTGCTTCCGTCACCATGAAAAGTTAAAACTTCGTTTCTAAAGGGAACATGAACGAGTTTCTCATCACAAACGATTACGGCATGATATTTAGATAACCAATCCATACCAATAATAACATCAAAACTACCAATCTCTACGGGCATTAAGTCGATGTTGAATGGATGATTTAGAAAATTTAAAGTGCAACCCCGTATAAGCGTATTAACCTAAATTATTCTACCATCAACTAACTCGACATTATAACCATGGTCTAATGTAGTTGGGATGATATCAATCAAAGAACTAAATGCAGTAGATACGAAACTTCTATCGGCACCAGTATCAAATAAAATTGAAGCATAACGGTTGTTTAGGAGGAACGTACCCGTGACAACATTGGAGTTTGGGTTTGTCTCGGCAGTGCCTACATCATAAGCTCTTGCTACAGCATTACCATTTCCAGCCTGATTTCCCTGATTTCCTTTCCTTAGCTTCGGGCAATCACTCCTGAAATGACACTGAGCTCCACACTCAAAGCAAGTAAGAACTCTTTGACTTGCCCCTTGGGCTCTATGGTTGTTGGTGGTAGCAACAGGCTAGATTTTACAATCACAGGCCGAATGGCCAATCCTTTTGCAGTTAGTGTACTTGTGAGCACACTGCCCATCATGGTGATAGTTTCATTTGGGGCACAGAGGTTTAGATCCTATGTAAGGTTTCTTCTCACCAGGCCCAGCAGTGTAATCCCGTGCCACATTGATCCTTTTGAATGGTTGTTGTTGGTTTTGATTGTTCCTTGAAGTGTCCTCAAACTTCCTTTTATTCTCAGCCTAACGTTCAGCAAGAGTGAGGATCTTTTTATCCATCAGTTTTTGTTGCAAACTCAATTACCTCCTGCATTGTCTTAGGCTTCGATGCCTTCACACTTCCATGAATCATGTCGGGAAGACCACCAACATACTTTTCAACCACATCCGATTCCTCGGGAAACATCCTATCACACATCAATGCCAACTCTTGTAAATGTTGGTTATAACTCAGCACATCGGTACCTTTTACCTTTAAGTTTCATATTTCAATTTCCAACTTTTTGATCTCATTCCTTGGGCAATATTTATCGGTTATCATTTTCTTTAAAGTTTTCCATGGCATTGCATATGCAACATCATGTCCGACAGCCCTAACATTAGAATTCCACCATATAACAACCTGCAATTTTCATAAATGTAAATATCCATCTATCAAGTTAGATGATGTACAAACTATCAATTATATATGAACTCAGCTTTTTCAGGGAAATTTTTCGCTTTATTACATTACATTACTTACTTTGCCAATATCTCAATATGCAACATTTCTTGCATAACTTAAGTTAACGGACTCGGACAACCTACATATGGCAATCCTATTATCATATATGTCAAGCAAACATCATAACATGGCAAGTCAATATCATAATATCATTATTACAAGGTACATTACTCATATAATATGCCATTGGCAATATTATCTCAAAACGAGCTTTAAATCATTATCATATGCCTCTAAACCCTAATTCTATGAAGGATTAACATCTAAAGTGAATGCACAAGCTACTAAATCATATGTACAAGCAATATAACATCTCATTTGAAATATAAAATCTCTTTAAATCAAAGTACAAGTCTTTAAAGGTTCAATATTCAAATCATTAAGCATGATCTCTAAAATAGCCGTTTTACCTCCGTTTTCATTCTAATTTCTTCACCACCACTTGTGTACAAGCTACTACACTCATTCTACAATGTATAAACCCTAAATATTCTATTCATAAGCTTTCATACATCTTTTTGCACTCAAAACCCTAATTCAAAATCCTAAACCCTAAAACCGAGCTAGTTTCTAAACCATGACCCGTTTCTTGATTTTTATCCATTGTAAACTCAAAACAACTCTTAAATAAGTTGTAATAACATAAATTACAACATTTTCAATCATATTCCATCATCATTTCATCATTCTACTTCAATTATTCAAGAAACAGATCCAGAAAACCCTAATTGTGCCCTAAATGATTGTTTGACCCGTTTACTCGTTTTAAACCATTCTAATCCCAAATAACCAACCAAGAGCTATTGTAAACTCATAAAATGAGTTTACAAATCATTACCTATCAATATCTTGACAATGTAACTAAATTTCGAACTAGAAAACCCTAAAGGATCCAATTCGTGCCCTAATTCCAACCCACGACTTATTCCTTCAATTTCGACCCATTCTAGACCAATCCACTTATCATTTTTCATTAATTATCCAAGATATAAGCCTTATAAGCATAAATTAACATTCACATTACAAGTATACTCGAAATCTAAGCATGAAATCACTTAAAAAACCCTAAACCGTACCAAATGGAACCCGTGACCCCATTTCATCATTTTAACCCGTTTTAACCCAAACCAATTGCAAAATCCTAATGACACTTCTTATAAATGAGAAAACTTGTGGAAACCCTTGTCGAACCCAAAATAGACCCGCACCCTTTCTTGCTCATTTTTAACCCATTTTA
>BQNB010072885.1:0-32292 GCA_026074375.1 Tanacetum coccineum
GCTTAAACTAAGCAAAAACCCAATAAGCCTTCCAAATTTGCTTATTCATCCATACTTTAACCAAACAGTACTTTGTCCCTTTCTTAGTTATCCGTTTCTGCACAATACAATTAGCAAAACAAGCATATATTTGGCATTTTAAGTCCGTTTTTGGTTATTTTAGCTCGTTTTCAATTAGGAATACCCGATACCCACGGGGAAACCCGAAAAACCGATGGATAATATTAACCGGGTACCCAACGGGTAATGGGGTGGGTACGGATGTGGATATTATAAACGGGTGCGGGTACGGGTACATTAAAACCCGCCCCGAACCCGACCCGTTGCCATCCCTACCCCCTAGTGATGCAATGCAAAGGCAAGCTAAGAAGAAGAGTCTTCAGAAGTCCTTAAATTATTGAGAATTTTATTATGTACGACATTACAATTTTATATTTGGTTCAGTTATATACATTCCAGTTTTATTGTATTTGAATTTGTTTTGATATATATTGATTTCTTAAATGTGACTAAAAGATGCATATGGTCACACTTATTAACACTTTTGGTCACTGTTTGCTTAATTATTTGTGTGACTAAATATTACAAAAAGGCCACACAAACATGAAATTGATGTGGCCATTGGATGAACAATAGTCACACAAAATATAAATTTCTTCACTTTAAAGAGCATATGGTCACACTTATTAACACTTTTGGCCACTTTATACTTAATTGTATGTGACTAAATACCCAAAACAAACATGCTTTGTGTGACTAAATATTACAAAAGGCCACACAAACATAAAATTCATGTGGCCATTAGATGATCAATAGTCACACAAAATACACATTTCTTCACTTTAAACAGCATATGGTCACACTTATTAACACTTTTGGACACTTTATGCTTAATTGTATGTGACTAAATACCAAAAAAATGCTTTGTGTGTTTGTACAATGTTTACGGTCACACTTATTAACACTTTTTGTTACTGTTTTTTAACGGATACGAACACTAACTCAAAAATGTGACCATAAACACCCTACGGCCGCGCGACCTTTTGTCACACACATTCGAAAATGCATGTGTGACTATATGTATATCGTCACACTTTTTTTGGTGTAGCCAAATCCACTTTTTGTACTAGTGTTTGGAAACCGATTTAGAAACACTAGCCATTTTGGAAGTATTTGAAAAATTCAACTCTTCACTTGACTTGGCCTTTTGAGAAACAAAAACCTTTAAAAGTTAATTAATTTTTGCATAATTTGCCGGTTTTATTTCTTAGTTAAATTGTTTCATTTTTAAGCGACTCTCTTGAGCAAGTTGGAGCGTCTCCTCCGAATCATACACAGCAGGAGGATCATGCTTTTCTAATAAAACTTTGCCATTATAAAAACTATGTTGTTTCTACTGAGCTTGCTTGAGATAAAAAGGATTTTGATAACTCGAAGCCATTTTCTGTTCGGTGTTGTAAAACGAGTCTGGCTTAGGTGAAAGCATGTGCATCGTTTGAATCGATTGACCCATTTTTACCAAAATGTTATCTAATTCCTTTATCTTATTCTCAAGTTAAATTTGTTTAACAAAAAGCTCATCTTTGCGTATTTTAAAATCAGACTTCAACTTTTTCTTCTCTTGTTGAAGATAAGTAACAGTTGATTTTTCTTTTGAAAGCTAGTTAATTTAAAAAAGCAATTTCCTTATTCAAAGTTGTTATCGTTTTAGTAGAATTTAAATGAAGTGCATTTATCTTTTTAGTAAGATGTTGCTCTTGATAAATAGACTTTTGATAACACCTTTTAAGTTTATCATATTTTTCTTGATTAATTTCGAAACACTTTTCTTGATTTTTATATCTCGCAAGCTCAATGGTCAAATCGGTATTCGTTTCTTTTATTTTACGATTGACCGTATTGACTTTCTCAACTTCAATTGCCAAATTATTATATAATGATTTAAAATAAGCACGTGTTTCCTCAACAATAGTAGGTTTTTGTTCTATTGTTCCCCACTTTGTTCCATACTAGAAACCGCAGAGATAACATTACTGTCATTCTGTTGAACTTGGTGTGGTTCAAAAATAAGGTCAAGTAACTCAGTATACTGCTCCTCTTGAGTAAACATATTTAATATATCATTATCATGACAATTTTCATAATGGTGTACCTTAGCTAATCCATCTGAGTCATAAACGGGAGCCTTATCAGACTGAGTACTAGATGTCGATGCTTGCTGCAAATTATCCTCTAAAGTGCAGTTCGCATTTACTTCCTCAATCTCGTCATAGGCACCTGCAGTAGCCATGAAATCAAATTCCTCATAAATGAGTTGGATCCCTGCTTCTTCCTTTTGAGCAATCTGCAGTTGTGTCTGAAGATAAGCAACATCCATTTTCCTTGGCTTTACTGTGCAGTTCCTAGCATAATGATCCACTCCTTGACAGTTGTAACACCTTATCTGATTTTCATTGTTCCCATTCCCATTACCCTCAGCTCGTGCAGCTACAACATTTCCATTCCCACTCTGATTTGCAATCTTTTAAATATTCAAATTCGAAATTATGTTATGCCCAAGCTGATTCCCTACATTCTGCACCAGATTATACCCATTCTGATTCCTTGCAATCTGCCCTACATTTGGTCTAAACTGGTTCCCAACATTATCTCCAACCATTAACATATGTTTGTCTTGATGCATATTCATACCCGGTTGTGCAATCTGCCTGTTGCTAGGGTTTGATGAACTTGTTTGGTTGTTAGTTGTTGGTGTGGTATGGTTTAGCTTAAATGCCTTAGCCATGAGTGCCATTGCCATGTCAATTACAGTTTTGGGATCGAAGATATTTTTAGGATTTGGCATTGGTTGTTGCATGTAGCTCATATTGAGTGAAGGTTGTTGGGCATAGTTGTTGTTATGTTGTGGATGTTGCATGTAGGTAATGTGTGATGGTTGATCTGGGTGAAACAGAGTCTAAGTGTTTGCCATTAATACCAAAGGATCATGTGTGTTTGCAAGTCGTTCTGCCCTAATAGCATAGATGTCTTGTTGATTTGACATTACAAAATTGATGTGAAATGATATACTAGGATCGTTTTAATGATTAATGTGATGTTGTTTAGGTGTTCTTGAATTGTGTTTTTGTATTTGATTAAGTGTTTGTTATTGTTTAGGTCAAATGGCGTAAATTGACAAAGTCAAACTTCGAGTGTTGACAAGTCAAAATGCAAGAATTAACTAAGTCAAATTGCCTAATTGATAGGTCAAAGTGTAGGAATTGACTAAGTCAAACTGACTAAAAGAGAGGTCAAAATACAGGTTTTGACTAAGTCAAATGGCTAAATGTTTGTGTCAAAATGCAGGACTAAGTCAAATGGCTAAATGATTGTGTCAAACAGCGTAAGTTGACTGGTCAAACTTGGAGAATCAATGTCAAAATGCAGAAATTGACTAGTCAACTTTGGTTATCAAACCGCAAGATGTGAAACTCAAATCGCATCTTTTGCTTACTTAAACCGCACAAATAGAACCAAATCGTAAGTTTTTAAATGATCAAACCGCATGTATTCTTGGTATCAAACCGCAAGATTTATGGGTCAAACCGCAACCCTTGTGAACCAAACTGCAAGTTTTATTGTCAAAACGCACATGTAATCAAACCGCAAGTTTTAAATTTTTTAGCCAAACCGCAACTATTTAATGTGTCAAACCGCTACTTTTTGAAATTTAAACCGCAAGTTTTTGATGCAAACCGCAAGTTTTTGTTGCAAACCGCAACTTGTACTTTTTTCTCAAAAACACAACTTTTTCAAAAATAAGCCACAAGAAAAACACGAATAAGCTATTTTAAGCACTTTTGACACCCTAAGTAAGATATAAACATGTTTAAAACACTTATATTACTTGTTTGATAGATTAAATCACGATTTAAAGAGAAGAAAAATTGCCGAGACCAAATAAGCTTAAGATAAGCCACGAATAAGCTTTATAAAATAAGCACTTTTGACACTACAATATAAGTCTAAATCCACGACTAACAAACTATCTTAACACTAGATTAAATCAAAGACGAAAAGAAAAGAAAGAAAAAAATAAGATGAAACAAAATAAGCTTAAAAAGCACTCGAATAAGCTTGAAATAAGCTATGTAGCCACAAAAACGATCACATTATCATTCCTTGGCTCTTGATACCACATGATAGATGTATCATTTCATCACTAAAACACAAAATAATATATATTTCTAGAGAGAGAAAAATGAGAAGCAACACCCTTCCTTGTGAGCAAGGAAGGGGTATTTGTATATTACAAAGTGGTCGGCCACTATTGGGTTTATAATAGGCCTTATTGGGCCGTGACTAACAAGTGTAGGCTTTAAGCCCAAAACCTAGGCCCAATTAGCTTAAACAATTCTTGTAAACTATATTAAATCTATAAAAGGCTTGGGAATAATAATGACCATCACTTTACAAAAGAGAGAAAAATGAGAAGCAACACCCTTCCTTGTGAGCAAGGAAGGGGTATTCTTTTTGAATTCTTTTTGTAACATCTTGAATCTTGGAGCCTTGTGTTCTTAGGAATTCTTTTTGAAGTTCCTTTTGCATGCTTGTGATCTTGGATCTTAATTTTTATCTTGATATCTTGGTCTTTTAGCCTTGACTTTGTCTTTAGATCCGAGATCATTCAATCTTTCCCTTGTATGACTTCGTCGTCTTTGCCATCTTGCGATCTTGTGTCTTGACTAGAATGCTCATATTACGCATCATTTTAAAAGCTCTCTAATAATCCCCTTTGACCATCTTTGTCTTGATAGTCTTGATATCTTTGACGAGAGATCCTGAATATCAGAGTTGCGGAAGTCTTTGTCTTGGTACGATCTTTAGCTTTCTTGATTCTTGGATCTTGATGCGTATAGTATGTCTTTATAGCTTGAGTATGAGCATGTAGTAATGAATTTGACTCTGCTGGAATATGGTTGCTACATGGCCGTCTAGACCTGCATGTTTAGGTTAGCAATAAACAACATATATGGACAAAATATGGCTTTGTCATTTGTCAAATAGGTAGCAATAACCTTTGGTTTCGTGAGGACCAACCTGTGATCAGGTAGATTCAATTTTGAAGAATCACATTGACAGGATTTCTAGCTTAAAGCGTAGGATCTTTTGACGCGTGAGTATTAGATTCACCATGCTTGCATGTTCTCATTACTGGAACGTCTCAAAGTAGACAGTACGATAAGAGTGAATTAGATAGATACTATCTTTCTAATTAAGTCGTCAATTCATTTTATTGGACCAAAGTTGATATCCAGTTATCACAAGCTTAATTCTTATAGAATATCGCAAGTCACCTACCACAAAGCTTGTTTGATGTTGGCTCTAGAAGGATTTCAATCGCCATTGTAAATAATAAAGAGTATCACTATAATGTTCTGGAAAAATCACAAGGATGTTGCATTGGATTCTTATACAAGTTGTGTTCTTGATAATGAACAACAATTGTATATTGGAATTTGTGTCCTATTAAGATTTTTGATTGATCTCTTTGGCTCTAGACTCTATAAGTGCACTTTTATTATTTGGTGATCGGAGGCTAGAGCGGACTGCCACCTTTTTAATATCTACGATCTCGGAGTGAGAAAGTCGATAGAAGCGTATTGTTCTTAGTGAGACATGAAACAAACTTCTTTTGAGTGAATCCTGAGGAGCTGGGAGGGTTGTGCATTGCATTACTGGGTCCATGATGACTTGTCTTTAATACCAGAATCATTCTTGTGATTACCGATATATTATGAATTGACTCAGTTTCTACCTAAGGTTGTATGGAGGGCTTCTTTATTTACACCCTTTATCCTTAGATTTATTTTTCATTCTTCAACCCCTTCAATGCTTACCAAGAGTCATTACTATGTACCAGTGTTAGCTTAACCTTAGTCGGCATTATTCCCTTATTCTTATTCATCTCTAAATCATACCTAAGAACTGCTATTTCTAAGTATGGATTGTCCTTGGGTAGATCCCTCCGATTCTGGTTGGATCATAGGACTAATACCTAACCTAACTACCTTATGACTTTAGAATCATCATGAAATTAATAGGTTGTTGGGTATTTGATCAAAATCATAAAACTATTGAAAAAGTAATCAACGTGTTCAAGAAATCATTTATTACACATTGAGAGTTTTCTATATCACTAAAAAGCTCCCCTACACATATGCACAATATGATGAAAGAGTTTTGCACATACGAGTTTGGGAACGTACTTATATTAAAAAAATATTATCCAAATTAAGCCGTATTGATCACATTTTAATCACTATTCTCCCCCACAAAAATTGCATATGTGGTGACAATTTTTTGAATTAACTAGTGAATTAAAATACAAGTTAATGTATGCTGATCCACTTTAGAAAGAACAGTCATGGGGGAAAACAGGTAAGCATGCTGAATGATCCATGTAAAAAAATAGACCATGTAAAAAAATTTGAACCTCTAGTGATAATTGCTTTTAAAGATTTATACTCCCCCTCAAAAATAGATTAGAGTGAAAACTAGGAGCAGGATTTTGTTGAGCACACAATTTTGAAAGATTTTGAATATTTCTTTTGAAAATATCTTGAAAAATTGTGCTCAACAGAAAATGATGTTGAATTTATCTGATTAATTATCATTTCCTTAGTACTTCTCTTGAGCGTTTAAGACGTTGAATGTTTATATGACTTCGCTCAAGACCGAGAAGATATAAGCTTCCCATTGTGGAGGAATAATATGCATAACTGTACGTTTTCCTTTCTATAAAGACCGAGTCCTAAGCTGACATTTACTTAGAAGTCGTAGAGAAAATTTGAAAAAGAAATGTTTTGAAAACGTTTAGAAACTCTCGCTCGAACCTCATTTATACACCCGTGTTAATGTTAATCAACATTTCTAGGTACGTAAATGTTATCGATTGTCGAGTGACATGTCCGAGAAGATTATATTTGGTATTTTTGAAATTTTTGATTTTGTATTTTGCTTTTATTGGTTTTGGTTTATGAGAAGCCTTTTTGCTTTTTCCTTGCTAACATGAAGGACATAGATGTTCTTTATAGTATTTGAAATTTAGAAGACCGATGACAGGATCATTTTTGGCAAGGTCATTTATGGTGTCAAAATTTAGGTGGGATGGACATTGATGCCATAACCAAGACTTAGTAGAAGTAGCACGAGCCATGAGGCAAATTAGAGATGCTGAGCCATTCATGGAGATTACTGGTGTAAAGGTTTGTTGTACGATCTTCCTTTCAATCACGTTCAATTCCTTCTAGCTTTATCAAACGAAACATGTGTTCCTTCAGGGAAATCGAACTTCTAAATCTGTATCATAAAACGACCTAACCAGAGATCAGGTTGTACCCAAAGCCTCAAGCTGAAATAAACCTTGGTGATCAATATATTCCCCCATGAAGATCACCATAACTAAAATGTGCAGCAATATGATCATTTCAAAGCGAAACGGTGTCCTATTGATACTTTCTAGACATAGTTATGAGAAGCTTCATAAATTTCTTGTTATATGCATTTGAGCACCCCGGAGTCAAGGCGCCTAAACTAAATTGGACGGTCCTGAGCCAATAAGATAATAGTAGAATGAAACAGTATGCTGGTAGGTTCCTAAGGGTTTGAATTACATGCATTTTATCCTTTAGAGCTTTCAGAGTGACATACTCAGATTCAACTGGATGCTACTTTATTTTTCTTTAAGGTCAAGATTTCTTCCAGTTGGTAACCAACTAAGGCTAGTTTAGGTGTACTAGGCTCAGATGAAATGTCTTTCCTTTGGACCCTCCCTTCTTTAGGGTATCTTAAACTTTGGTTATGTTTTTTTTGATTTTTTAGTTTTTTGAAACATTAGCACTTAGTTTATCACCACAAGAATTCATATCATTCACATAATTAAGCACATAGACATCATGATTGGCAATAATTAAACATTGCTTACACATAGCACACACAACTTTAGATTTATCATTCCGAATAACAAGCTTAAAGTTATTACATTCCAGATGACTTAGGTTTCTGATTTTTAGAAAAAAGTAACTTCTAGGGAGATTCTTCTCTTCAACTTCTTTTTTTTGATTGGCAACTACCTCTTAGACGTGAGGTGACCATATCATCTTTGTATGCTCCTAGGCCGTGGTCTTCTTGGTCTTAGCATGGTTTCTTAATCCTGTAATAGATAATACATTTGACTTAGAGTTCAATTTTCTGCGTGCTATAACATGAGATTGTGGGTTTCGTACCTAACCTTTCTTTTACAGGTTTGTTAGTATAACAACCGTAAATTTTCATACATGTAAATATCAATCTATTAAGTTAATGTTTGTACAATCTATCAATTATATATGGAACTCACCTTTTTTCAGGGGTAAATTTTTCGCTTTATTACATTTACTTACTTGCCAATATCACGATGTACAACATTTCTTGCCATACTAAAGTTAAAAGGGGCTCAGGCAACCTATTCTATGGCAATTCTATCTTCATAATGACAAGCATTCAATCATAATATGTAACTCAATATCCTAATTCATTTTTACAAATGTATCATCTCATATATAGGGACCATTTGCAAATTATATCAAAAATAGGGGGTAGACTTCTTTTAAACCATTATCAATATGCTCTAAAACTCTAAGTTCTATGAATGGCTTAAACAATCTAATATTGAATGCAACAAGCTACTAAAGAATTTGTACAAGTCATATAACATCTTATTTGAAATATAAAATCTCTCTAAATCAAGTACAAGTCTTTTATACAGCTCAATATACAAAGTCATTAAGAATGGATCTCTAATATAGCCGTTTTACCTCCGTTTTCTTTCTAATTTCTTCACTCCATCACTTGTTTTGTGTACAAGATACTATTACTCCTTTTATAATGTGTAAACCCTAAATATTTATTCATAGCTTTCAGACATTTTTTGACACTCAAATACCTATTCAGACTCCTAAACCCTAAAACCGAGCTAGTTTCTTGAACATGACCGTCTTGATTTTAAACCCTAACCAAACTCAAATAAGTTTGTAATAACTTTTTTTTTATTCATGTCAATCCTTTTACACTCTTTTTTCATATTACTTCATTATCTTATTTCAATGTAGTAAAATGAATCCGAGAAACCCTAAATGAGCTTATAATGATCATTCAACCCGTTTTTCTCGTTTCTAACCACTTCATTCTCAAGTAAGCAACCATGAGTCATTGTAAACTCACGCTCCTAAAACGTGTTTATATACCTTGATCCATCATACTTGACAATGTACAAGAATTACAAAGCTAGAAAACCTACAATGCTTATACGAGCCTATTTCTAATACCCTACGTCTATGTCTTCCTTTTTAACCTTTATAACATATAACCATCACTCTTATTCTCATTAATAAAACTCCCTCCTATATATAACTATGATCAATTAATTTATCAATCTTGGTCCAAGGTACAGTATTATAGGCATAAGAATGTCAAGAAAACCTAAACCACACCATTTGGATCCCGCGACATTCTCTTCTTCATTCTAATCGTTTTTAACCATATTAATTGCAAATGTTTGCTAATAAATGTTAATTCAGACCATAGGAACATTCAATCCCATCCTTAATCATTTTACACAAAATGCTAAGAAAGAAACTTGTGTAAACCCTTGTCGAGGTCATCAAGACTGACTTTTATTTGTCTTCTTTGACCCATTTAGTCTCCATTCATGTGCAAGATACTTACATGAACTCCTTCTAGAAAACCCTTAGGAGCTTACCACCTGTTAGAACCTTTTCCATGGCTAAAATTCAAAATGCCAATGGAACCCTCGTTTTGCTACTTCAGCCGCGGCAGCCTCCAAACACATCCCACACTTCCTCTACTTTGCTAGACCTCCACACGTGAATTCTCTTAGCCTCTACATCGTTACCCTACTAGCCTCCTATGTGTCAAGATCGAAACTAAGCATTGACTTACTCACTCCGCACTTGAATTCATGTATTAAATAGGGCACTCTTGTGTTCTTTCCATCTCACACCAACCTACTCCTTCTATACCCAATTGGCAGCAATCTTTGTCCCTTTGATCCTTAGTATCAATTAAAGAAGTCTAGTAGCGAATTAGTTCTGTAGAATTGAAGCCCCGAAAGTGAAGAAACTAAGCAAACGAAGGGTTTTGATCCCAAAAACTACCCATACGGACGCCAATTATTCTCTTCATAGCTCATAACCTCAATTTTCTTACTTCAAACCTGCTCTCATACTCTTATAATGTTCTTATGAATGTTCATGAACTCTTGTTTGATCCATTTTCATGAAAAACCTATGTGTTATGCCTTTTTGATCCAAAACCGTACACCCGAAACCCTAATTTCATGTTTTTGCTTAATCTCTAAGCTAAGCTTGTAAACTATTGTTATAATCTAATCCCAATAAGTAAACTAACATTAAAATTAGTTTCTTTTGATAAGTCATTGCTAGAATTGAGCTTAAAAACCCGCGCGTTTCATTTAAAACCCTAATATAACCCGTTTTGCTTCCTAGCTTAGAGAATCCGTTAATTTTTAATTGCGTTGTGTTAAATCTTCATATTTTTAGTTTATTATAACTTAAAAATGTCTATTGAATGTTAAAATAGCTTGATGGCAATTTGGACTTGTTTTGTTTAAAATTTATACTGCATATGGTGTATTATCGTAACTTTCAAAAAACTTATAACTAAAAGGACTAAAAGTGTCATTTTATCAAAGTTATAACTACAAGGGTCTATTATGTCACTTTTTAAAGTACAAGGTTTACTTGGTATATCTTTTAAACTTGAGGGACCAAAGTCGTAAAAGTGCAAACTCCAAGGGTATATTCTGCCACTTTTCAAATCAAGGGTCTAAAAATGTATACCATTTTCAAAAAGTATAAAAAACAAATTCAAAACATTACAAGACTTAACACTTTTAATTAACGCTTTTGGACGTGCTTTATAAACATTTCCTGATATTGAATTAAATGCTTAAAATTGCTTATGTTATAACTATTATATCATCATCATCGATGTGCTTTCATAAATTATGCCCCGGATTCATATCATACACGATATAAGGAGCTTTCATATTAAGGTAGTTTTCATCTTGGTATTACGTTCTGACTGAGTTGTTGGGTTTACGATTTAAAGTGCCCTAGCTCCTCAAACGTTTACTGAATGACTTCTGAATTTTGATGCCCTACCGAACGTGTTATGTAAATTAAGAATATCAAAACCGACATCGATGTAAAATCTTACATATTCAATCAAACTAAGACTTGACATATATTACCCTAGGTTGCCCGTGACGAAGCCGTTACTATTCATTTCATATACATTGCTATCAATTTCCCTATAACTGTTCAGGTGAGTTCATAGCCTCGCATTTCAATCTTTTTATAAACCCGCGAGGGGGATACATGCTATAAACATGAATGCAATTATTTTCTGTATGCTATTTCAATTTACTATTGCCTAAGTAACTGCTTTGCCTTTAAGTCCCCATAATCATGGCACCGTTAATTATCTTGTGTAAGCGTGAATGATTGTGTAATCGATCTATTTGGGCTGGGACTCACCCGGTTAGTGTACCCAGTTAGTGTTTGTAACCAATTGCACATCATTTGAATATCACGCGGTATTTTGGCAAAGGTACCGCTGGGCTATAACGTATCACCATATCCATAAGGCTTAGATTCATGAGCTAAAGGCAATAATAAATATGTTTTCCTAACGGAGTGTATATCAACGTTGCCCCAAATCGCACTTGCATTCAATTATTAAACTTTAATACCTATGGATTTCACTCACCTTTGTGTTGACTTTTTAGATGTTTTACTTAGGTAACTGATGGCATGGGAGTGGCGAGGACCATGAAGATGGAAAATCCGTTATCATTCAAAACTTTATTGTATAGATTTTGGGAACCTTCATTTGTTAAAACTCTGAAGATATAATGAATGATAACTATTTTCAAAAATGATCTTTTTTTGACTTCATTTTCTATGATTATGACCATTGTACCTTGAAGTAATACCCTAGATTAGCTTCTGCTGCTATATTGTAAAAATGGGGTGTTACTCAGATTTTGGTTTCAAGAGCCTGTACGTTATAGAGAAAAGGTTGAAACTTATATAACTACTTTTCTTTTTCCATCCTAGAAAGTCCTCTGTGCCGCTATATATTTTGGAAATGGTATGTAAGATAATAACTATTTTACTGATTATATATATAATTATATTATACTGGATGATTACAGTCATGTCTTCGTCCCCTCGTTCTACTATCACTTCATCTGAGTTCGATATGGAAAATGCTTTTTCCACTATGAATATTCATAACTATACTTCAGCTTCGTCAGCTACATCGGGAAGCACTTCTTTTAATCTTCAGAAGGATTATCGGGATGTATGATCCCACAAACATTCTTACTTTTCTATAATAACCGTTATTTGAAGAACGTAAAGCTTTTTTATGCTAAAGAATTACCTATTCCTCCAACTAGATTCTATTTCTTCACCAGCTATTTTAACTTCGATCTCGATATTACCACCTCTCACTACTGTTTAATCTTTTATGATTGCTTGTTCCTAAAA
Source organism: Tanacetum coccineum (assembly GCA_026074375.1). Taxonomy (NCBI): domain Eukaryota; kingdom Viridiplantae; phylum Streptophyta; class Magnoliopsida; order Asterales; family Asteraceae; genus Tanacetum; species Tanacetum coccineum. Next base: position 12,618 of record BQNB010072885.1, read on the forward strand.
GAATTTTATTATCAAACCTAAGAAGCAAATTCATCCCTCTATCTTCTTTTTGACTATGTTATTTAATATTCATATCGGAAAGCAAGCCTATTATCCTTAGCATCACTCATCAGTTCTCAACTTATACTCCATCCACCTTAGTTTATTGATTAGGGAAACCTCTATTAGATGCATGCTGATGGGACCATGAGAACTAAACTGAAAAGCATTATGAATACTTAGAAGAACCCTTTTTTCACTGTATTAAGAAAATGAAAGAAAGATTTGTTAATGATTTGGATAATCATGCCAAGGTATTTGATATAAAAGTAAATACCAAACTTAAAGGAAGCCCGCTACAGAAAGAACATCTCGGGACAGAGATGACAAGGATTTCTTTTGTTCGCTTTAGGGTTTCTGATTTACGTATATGACCCTTGAGGAGGATACCAAGATCGGTATTCAACTATATATTGAAGGGGATTTTCTATATGGCACTTCATAAAACTTCAAGGACTACTAGATCGGAAAACCTTCATCTTTATCGCTTTTTATCTAAGGACACATAGTATAAGTAGCAACACCTGTCAGATCTTAGGTTATGTAAGATAAGTTATCTATAAATAAAGTTGAAATTCTATTTTACCTTACCGTTTCAATATCATATATGTCATTTTTTGTTATCTCCGTCTTCATCATTCAATTAACTTAGGCACACCACTCCGATTATCCTTCAATGGTTTATCTATGCAGAGTTAGTTAACATTATAACATCATTCTACGACCACTGGAAAGTGATACTAATCTGTAGGAATCTATTAAGTCAAATGCTTGTTTGACGTTCATATCTGAATTCTTAAATTCCTAAACTTCTGTTATATCCTACAATTGTAATATCAAGGTATATTATTTCACTTGTTAGTACTCACAACAATGTTATTCATATCCGCACTAAGTATGAAAATTTTAATTTTTAACAATGACTTGTGATATGGACTATCTTTATATGGGAGTCTTAAACGTGTTATTTATGTTGATAGAATGCTCCCAAAGGATGTTCACATCTTGAAGCACCTTAGTTCCTGACTCATGCTACCATCGTGAAGGTAGTTAGTTGTCATAGCATTGCCATAGTTTTGGAAGCACAAGCTGCAATAATGGCAGTACAAACATACCAACTCTAACCAAGAAAAAATCCTGTAGATGGAAATACGGCTTACAAGAAAGAAAGTTTACAATTTACCAAACTTTTTTACTTCAATGGTACTGTCGGAGTTGTTGTTGTCTCATTCGCTGGTTTTTAAACGGACTGAATCGATATTTCTCATAGCAATGTGTCCGATGAAGATTACAACGTGAAGATTGCTGTTAGTAACCTCAACTAAGGAAGATTTATTCTGGTGGAATTCATTTACCCAGTCTATTGGAATAGAAGAATCCTATGAGATCACCTGGTCTGAATTTAAAAACTCTTGATAGAGAAAGTATTGTCCTCAAACCGAGATTTAGGGGAAAATGGAAGAAGCCCATTTTCCATGACCCAGAAGTTAAATAAAAGCATGTATGAAACCACAATTCTGTACAAGAAACCATATAATCCTATAAACGACATGTTTGGATTATAAAGAAACACCACCGACAACAACAACAACTACCCAATGACCGCAACAACAATAAACCACTCCAACAATGCAACAACAACAACTAATCCAAAATCACACAACAATCACAAACTACCACCAGAGAATAGAGACAAGAAACTGTTAGTACTTATCCTGCCAAAGGATACCATGGATTCCTCCCTCTACTGTACAAGAATGCACCCTGATCCATCTGGAGTTGGCATGTCAAGTGTCCAGGATTTTGCAACTAGATTAGGTCATCAAACCTAGAATGGCAGAACAAAGGACCCTCGATATTTCTAGATTTGATCACATTTTATAGCTATGTTAGAACCAACTCAGGGTGTGTGGTATAAATAAAAACACTTATCAAATCTTGACTATGTAAAGTATAAAGGCAAGTTGTTCACGATATAAAACAATTTTGTTTTATACCTCACTATTTCATAGTATCGTTATCTAGGGTCGCCTTCTGACTTTGTAAAACCTACCTTTCAAAATTAATCTTATTTCAGCATCATCATTGGTATGGATTAATTATCCAAGTATCATGCCAACATTTTCTACGACAAGAAAGTCATCCACATTCCTATCAACGGTAAAACTTTGATCACTCAAAGTGACCAAAACAAAACCCAACATTATCCGTATATCCTGTATAAATCTGAAAGGTCATTTATCCAGGATATCCATTTTTCTTCTTATCCTTCAGAATATATATCAATCACCGGGAGTTGAATAAACTTACCTATCACCCAGAATCAATGACTTATTCGATCAACTTCAAGGTTCAAGCGTTTACTCAAAAATCAACTTAAGATCAGACTATCATAAATTAAGAGTAAGGAACGTGTTATCCTAAGACTGGCTTTCAGAAGAGATACGGGCACAATAAAATTTATAGTAATTTGGTTTAATTAACACACCTACCATATTCATGGATCTCATGAATCAGGTGTGTAAACCATACTTAGACAAATTCATAATAGTGTTCATCAATGATATTCTTATCTACTCTTTGTAAAAAGATAGAACGCAGGAAATCTAAGAATATTTTTGATAGTACTCAGAAGGGAGAATTTGTATGCCGAATTCTCCAAATGTGATTTTGGATCCGGTATCGTGTGATTATGTCCTCATTATCTTTCTTCAAGTTTTATCTTTACCTAATACTGTTTGGATATCATGTTTTATTCTTAAATAGGATGATTTTTAATCATCTTATTGAAAATGAATTTAGGAACTTTTTCATTTGAATAAGGATATTATAACCTCCGAACTATGAATTTATAAATTGTCAATTACTGGATTGGGACGCCTCTGTTTTGTAAATGACAAAATTATAAATGAGTGGGCTTAGTTGGACATTCGTACAAAATGTTTCTTTCAAATCCGTTTGTACAAACAATTCCTTATATTATCTTATTTCCTTCCTTACGGTTATGTATTAGTTATCATTTTGTTTCATTTCCAAATTTAGTCACTGATTTGCAACTCTCTTACAATTCATATTCATTTCTTGACTCATCACCAGCATTCAAGCTAATCTCGAGACAGAATTAATTTCAAAGATAAAACTACTGAAAAAAGATCGTGCAAATTTCGTCAACACTTGCAAGCATGCATTGACAAGAGTTTTTCGCCAAGTGAGGCAAATCCTTCTAGAAGCTTCAAAGTTAGCAATGTGTTTATGTTGAAAGGCATCACCTCGCAAAGATATCTTTCGATTCGGAAAACGAGGAAAGCTTAATCCTGATACATTTGATCATTACCAAAATTCTGAACGAATTACCCAGTGGCGTACAAACTAGAGCTTCTAAAAGTTAGTAGTTTCCACATTCCTATTCTCAAGAATTGGCTAATCTGATGAATCATCTCTTCCAATAAATCAAACTTTTTAAACTCGACGACAACTCAACTTTGTAGAAGGACCAGTGGAATTATGGATTTTTATTCCCCCCCTCCCCTGAATCAAGCAGCTAAGGAAGTCGTTTTCTAATAATCAAAGTGGCATGAAACTCTAAAAGTGCGACTTGAGTTTACTTGGGAACGCGAAGATAAATTCGTGCTATATATCTCTTCATCTGTTTGCAATCATTCTCTTCGAAATTCAATTACAAATTCTGGGATGAGATTTCTGGTTTAAGATGGGGGACTATAACAACCCGTAATTTCATAAATGTAAATATCCTTCTATTAAGTTTAGGATGATGTACAATCTATCTTTTTATATATGAACTCACCTTTTTCAAGGAAATTTTTTTCAGCATTTATTATCATTACTTACTTTGCCAATATCTTGATGTACAACATTTCTTGCATAACTAAGTTTCGGGCTCAGGCACCTTCTATGGCAAGATCCTATCTTCATATATGACAAGCAACATCATTATATAGGTCAATCCAAGATCATAACTTCATTTTTACAATGTTCATCATCATATTATAAAGGTTACCTTTTGCATCATAATATCAAAGATAGGCTTTAAACCATTATCATATGCCTCTAAACCCTAATTTCATGAAAGGTTAACATCTAAAGTGAATGCACAAGATACTAAAGAATATGTACAAGTAATATAACATCTTATTTGAAATATAAAATCTCTCTAAATCAAAGTACAAGTTCAATGTACAAGTCATTAAGCATGATCTCTAAAATAGCCGTTTTACCTACGTTTTATTCTTAATTTTTCACAATCACTTGTGTACCAAGATACTATATACCTGTAATATTGTGTAAACCCTAAATATTCTATTCATAAGCTTTCATACATCTTTTTGCTCTCAAAAACCTAATTCAAAATTCCTTAAATACCTAAAACCGAGATAGTTTCTATTCCATGGACCGTTTCTGATTTATAAACCCAAACTAACATCAAATAAGTTTTGTAATAACTTATTTTTATAATCATGTCATCCTTATTAAATCATTATTTTTTCATTACTTATTATCTTATTTCATTGTACGTAAAATGAATCCGAGGAAACCCTATATGTGCCTTAAATGATATTCAACCCGTTTTCTCGTTTCTACCACTTATTTCTCATGTAAAGCATCCACAGGAGTCCATTTTAAACTCATAAAATGAGTTTACAAACATTATCCATCATTATCCATCATTACTTTGACAATGTACAAGAAATAAAGCTAGAAAACCCTAAAAGGCTTATACGAGCCCTAATTCCAATCCACGACTATGTCTTTCCATTTTAACCCATTATAACCTAAACCATCACTCAATTATCATTAATAAACCTCAATATATACCTAGGATCAATAATTTATCAATCTTGGTCCAATTTGTACTTGAAGTATAGGCAAAGAATGTCAAGAAAACTCTATACATTTACATTTTAACCGCGACATCACTTCTTCTTTTCTAACCCGCTTTAACAAATACTAATTGCAAATTTTTTGCTAATAAATGTTAATCTCTAGGCCTGAGGGAACCATTTATAACTCCTTATCATTATACACCGAAATGCAAGAAAGAAAAACTTGTGGAAAAACCTTGTCGAGCTCAAAACATTAGACCGCGCACCCTTTCTTTGCCTTCTGTGCCCAATTTAAGGTCCATCCTTGTGAATGATACTTACATGATACTCCTTATATGAACAACCTCTTAAGCAGCTTACCCACCTGCTTAGACCTTTCCATGGCCAAAATCAAAGCCACATGACCCTCCTTTTTGCTATCTTCTAGCCCGCAGGCAGCCTTCCAAACCATCCAACACTTCACTCTACTTTGCTAGATCTCCACACCTGAATTTCTAGCCTCTACACATCCCCTACTAGACCTTATTATTGTGTCATGTTCAGTAAATACTATGCATTGTACTCACCTCACATAAATTCAAGTATAAACTTAGGGCACTCTTATGTTCAGTCCATCCTCACACCAACCCTCCTCTCTTCTATTAACCCAATATTGGCAGAAAATCATGTTGCTCCCTTATGATCTCTAGATCATTAAAGAGTCTTAGAAGCGTATCTCTGAGATTTGAAGCCCAGAGTTGGAAAGAAACTAAGAAAACGCGATGGTGTTTTGACCCAAAACAACTATACGACATCCATTATTCTTCAGCATAGCTCAAACTCAGGTTTCTTATCATCAAAACACTGATTCAATACTCTTATTATGTTTTATGAATGTTCATGAACTCTTGTTTGATCCATTTTCATGAAAAACTATTGTGTTATGCCTTTTTGATCCAAATAAACCTGTACACCCGAAAACCCTATTTTTATGTTTTTGCCTTAATCTATATAGCTAAGATTGTTACTATTGTTACAATCTATCTAATAAGCTTAACTAACATTAAAATAAGTGCTTTGATAAGTCATGAAAGAATTTGAGCTTAAAACCCGCGCGTTTTCATTTTAAAACCCTAATATGACCCGTTTTGCTTCCTAGCTTAACGAATCGTTATTTTAAACTTGCGTTATGTTAAATCTTCATATTTTAGTTTATTATAACATTTTAAATTGTCTATTGAAATGTTAAAATATGCTTTGCATGGCCAATTTGGACATGTTTTGTTAAAATTATTCCATGACAAGGGGTTATATCGTAATCTTTCAGGAAACTATTTATACACCCGTGTTAATGTTAATCAACATTTCTAGGTACGTAAATGTTATCGATTGTCGAGTGACATGTCCGAGAAGATTATATTTGGTATTTTTGAAATTTTTGATTTTGTATTTTGCTTTTATTGGTTTTGGTTTATGAGAAGCCTTTTTGCTTTTTCCTTGCTAACATGAAGGACATAGATGTTCTTTATAGTATTTGAAATTTAGAAGACCGATGACAGGATCATTTTTGGCAAGGTCATTTATGGTGTCAAAATTTAGGTGGGATAAACGTTGATGCCATAACCAAGACTTAGTAGAAGTAGCACAAGCCATGAGGCAAATTGGAGATGTAGAGGCCATTTCATGGAGGTTGATGGTATAAAGGTTTGTTGTACGATTTCCTTTCAACAAGTCAACTCCTTCTAGATTTCTAACAAAACACGTGTTCCTTCTGAAAGCGACTTCTAAATTTGAATCATAAAACTGCCCAACCGAGAACAGGTTGTACCCCAAGCCCTCAACGAAATAAACCCTGGTGATCAATATATTCCCCCATTGAAGATCACCATAACACAAAATTGCAGCAATATGATCATTTCCAAAGCGAACGGTTCCTAAGAACTTCCAGACAAAGTTTATTATAAGCTTTAAATTTCTTGTCATATGCTTTGAGCACCCCGAGTCGACGCACCATAAACAAATTTGGATGACCTGCCAAAGAAAAAGTAGAATGAAACCATATGCTTGTAGGTTCGTGAGGGTTAGAAGTACATGCATTATCACCTTTAAAGCATTCAGATTGACACTCAGATTCACTGGATGCAATTATTTTTCCTTTAAGGTCAAAGATTCTTCCAGTTGGTAACCACCTAAGGCAAGTTCTAGGTGTACTAGGCTCAGATGACACAAGTCTTTCTTTGGACCCTACCTTCTTAGGTTTCTTGAACTTTGGCTTATGTTTCTTTTGATTTTTAATTTTTGAAACATTAGCACTTAGTTTATCACCACAAGAATTCATATCATTCACATAATTAAGCACACATACATCATGATTGGCAATAATTAAACATTTCTTACACATAGCACACACAACTTTAGATTTATCATTCCGAATAGCAAGCTTAAAGTTATTACATTCAGATGACTTATGTTTCTGATTATTAGAAAAAAGTAAATTCCTATGGTGATTTTCTACTTCAACTTCTTTATTCTTGATGCAACTACTCTTAGACGTAGAGGTGACCCTATCATTCTTTGTATTGCTCCTAGGACATGGTTTTCTGGTCTTAGCAGTGCTTTCTACTCCTATAGAAGATAAACCATTTGACTTAGAGTTTACATTTTCATGAGTGCTAACATGAGATTGTGGGTTTTGTCCTAACACTTTCTTTAATAGGTTTGTTAAGCATAACATTATCTACCCTAGATTTCTTAGAAGGATTTATCCTAAACATTCCTGGGGCAATCGCTCTATCATTTTCATAACTTTTGATTCTCATGTGGAAGGTGCTGAGTTTGAAGTGACTGGTTTTGACAAAGTGTTTGTCTCACCAACCGTAGGAAAAACCATAAATTACGGAAGAGGAGTTACAGAATAAAGTTTTGAGACTGAAGAAGAAGGTGGTTTTCCCAAGATTGATGGCTTTGAAAATTAGTATTCACACTCGTACCTTTTGTGGTGTCCTTTTGTTCGGAAACCTTATCAAATAACTAGGCTCTTAATGTAGCATTTTCATAAATTGTGTCATGTAATTTTTTTTGTAAAGAGTCAGTTATTAATTTGGTTTGAGCCCGTGTCACTTTAATAGAATCAAAAATGTTTTTGAAAGTAGTCTTAAGGTGTTCATTTTCCTTAGCATAATTCAAAACCTAAAATTCTAGAGACACGTTCTCATCTTCTAGTTTATGATATAGAGGATCAAGGGTATTTGATGCATACTGAGTATTACTACTTTTACACTTGAGATCTCCCAACCGAGCTTCCAACCGTTCGATTTGGTTTTGCATGTTATTATAAGTTTTTTCATACGAAATCTTGTCATATTTACATTCCTCACACTCTTTGTACCAATCATTCCAAAGTTTAGCATATTCATTTACCTTTTTAATGATACAGGATTCAAGTTTTTCTTTTGTACGATCAAGCTCAGTTTGGAGATTTGATGTATCTACAACAGAATTATTTTGCACAATAGACATAATATCTTGACTGACAACTGCTCTTAAGAGACGTTCGATTTCAAATTCCAAAGCCTTGTGCTTAGCAAGAGATTTATCAGCTTCTTTTGCTAGAGATTTGAAATCTCAAACAAATTTAGCTGCTTCTTTCAAAAATTATATTTTGAAATTTTGAACTCTAGCATCAACATGGTTAACGATAGGAAAATTTCCATCTTTTAAAATTTTGTGAAGCTCTTGGTGAATAGAAGACGACCAATTGTGTATTTCTAATATCATTTTTTTACAACACGTTAAAGAGTCACAATTGTGCTTTTTACCTCATTTAGAAATTTTTGTGCACCACTTTGAGAAGTATCATTAGAAAAATCTTCATTTGGTATTGAAATTGATTTGTTAACACTGTCCGTTTTGGAAGTATTTAAAAAATACAACTCCTCATGTGACTTGGCCTTTTGAGAAACAAAAACCTCTGAAAGTTGGTTAATCTTTACATAATTTGCCGGATTTATTTCTTTGTTTAATTGCTTCATTTTTAAGCAAATCTCTTGAGCAAGTTGTAGTGTATCCTCTGAATCATACACAACAGGAGGTTCATGATTTTCTAATAATACTTTGCCATTATACAAACTATGTTGTTTCTGCTAAGCTTGCTTGAGATAGAAAAGATTTTGATAGCCCAAAGCCATTTTCTGTTAAGTGTGATAAAACGAGTATGGCTTTGGTGAAAGCATATGCATCATTTGAATCAATTAAACAGTTTTTACCAAAATGTTATCTAATTGCTTTATCTTTTTCTCAAGTTAAATTTCTTTATCAAGAAGCTCATCTTCGCGTATTTTGAAATTAGACTTCAACTTTTTCCTCTCTTGTTGAAGATAAGAAACAGCTGATTTTTCTTTTTAAAGCTCGTTACTTAAATTTGCAATTTCCTCATTCAAAATTGTTAACGTTTTAACAGAACTTAAGTGAAGTGCATTTATCTTTTTAGTAAGACATTGCTCTTGATAAACAGACTTTTGATAACACCTTTCAAGTTTATCATATTTTTCTTGATTGATCTTAAAATATTTTTCTTGATTTTTATATCTAGCAAGCTCAGTGGTCAATTCGACATTAGTTTCTTTCATTTTACGATTGACCGTGTTGACTTTCTCAACCTCTTTAGCCAAATTATGATATAATGAATCATATAAAGCACGTGTTTCCTCAACAGTTGCAGGATTTTGTTCTACTGTTCCCCAACTTTGTTCCACACTAGACATCGCAGAGATAACATTACTGTTATTCTGTTGAACTTGGTGTGGTTCAGAAATAGGCTCGAGTAATTCAGTATACTGGTCCTCTTATGTAAACATACTAAATATATCATTATCATAACAATTTTCATTATGGTGTACCTTAGTTGATCCATCTGAATCATAGCCAGCTTCCCTCTTGTTCTTCTGATTGCTGGTTTTTTTCTCATCAAATCTTTGTAATCTATTTGTAGCGACTTGTTTTCACCGGTGACTTTGTTAAAAGAAACAAAAATTTAGAATACAATATAGCGCATAATCTGCAATGTCAACATTTAAAACATATTTTGGGCAATATTTTTAGCCAGGCAAACATAGTTTACAAGAAAACAAAATCGGCCATCACACTGAAACCAACCTAAAATAATGGAACTACATACACAAAATAGAGTTTGCCATACCATGCAAGCGTATACTATTCAAGAAGCTGTATAAGCAAACCTAAGTTTTGCATAAAATCCCACACATTCTAAAATCATAAAAAATAAACTGCATCGAATTTCTTCCAGACTTTAACTAACCAAGACAACAAAGCATACACACTAAGTAACCCCTAACAATAACTAAATTTCATATATATCTGCTTGTTTTCGCCCTTCGTGCGATGGTGTTATCATAATACACATAATCAGCCTCAAATAATATTCAAAACTAAATATACTTTTAAGCTAAAATCACACTGACTACTTACATCAAGCTACAACTTATAAACATGATGAATTCTCAATCCAAAAGAACACCGTCTATGTACACTAATAATTTAATAGCATATGGTAAAATAAATAGCTCAAAACTTTAGATGTAATTACCTTATTAACTTGAAAATGCGTGCCACTGCGTAGAAAGCCCCCTCAGACAAAAGCATACACAATAAGTAACCGCTAACAATAACCAAGCTTCATATATATCTGCCAGTTTTTGCCCTTCCTGTGATGACGTTATGATAATACACATAACCAGCCTGAAAAAATATTCAAAACTAAATATACTATCAAGATGAAACCACATTGACTACTTACATTGCAACTTTATATCTGGTAAAAGTTTGTGTAATAGTTTTACCTTCTTTGTGTTTGAAGGTGTTGTAGCACATCTTAAGGTCCATGACCCTATTTTCTTTCACATGAGAGGGGTCGTCATGATATAAAAACACATCTTCCCAGGTTGATTTAGTAGTTTCACAATTAATGACGGAGTTCATTTGGTAATCTGGTATGACCGACATAATGAGACTTTCTTAGTTGCTGATCAAGATAACAACCTTTCTCTCATTATCTGACCATTATGCTTCGGGTTTACAAACACCACCAGTGGCCATAGGAACATATGGTCCATCAGTAATTATCTTGTTAGAAATACGAAAAAGTCTCGGTCACTTCCATTATATCGTTAAGTAGCTCGTAGTATAATATTTGGAAACTAGCTAAGCTAGCCGGGTCAACATAAGATACCCCTTCTGTTGATCGGCTCATGTAAGGGTATAAATACCCTCTCCATGCCTTGGAGAGGGTTGTTGGTTCATTTCATAATAAAATTTTCTTTCTCTCACTAAGTGTTCCAACCTCCTCTTTCTCTCCCTAGAATTTCCTTCTCACTTAGCCATCTTAGATTGTAATCCTACAATTGGTATCAAGAGCCTCGGTATCATTCTTGGGTCGGGTCGATTTGATTTTTGGGTTCCGTGACTCAAACATGTCACGTGTGTCTATGTCTTGATTTTTGTCACTTTTGTCATATTGTGTTATGGTAGATCTGGTAATAACAGTCCAAACAGTGTCTAAGTTTTTTTCTTGTTTCTTGGTTCTTGTAGTTTGGGCTTATTGGGTAAACAAATTATTTCGTCCTTGTATACCTTATTAATACAATTGTGGGTAACAGCTTATATTTGAAAAAGTTAACTTTCTTGGGCTTTTTTTAAGGCTGCGAAATATGCAGTGGGGTTTGAAGGTTGTGAAATATGCAGTCTTACAGGTGTGTGAAAAATATGTCATGCTTAGTTATGTGAAATAAGCAGTTGTGCGAAATAAGCATGCGAAATATTACAGGTTGTTTTTCTGTGAAATATTACATTTTCAAAAACAAAACTATGCCCAAAATTTTAATTACACCTACGAAATATGTCAACCAATACCAGACCGTGTCAACTCGGTAATTACCGAGTTGATCGGGTCAACTCAACTAAGTCAGCCGAGTTAGCTTCAAAAGAAAAGAAAACAAAGGTGAAGAAGAGAAGAACAAAAGTACACATTTTAACAAGAGCCTGAAACTATAACAAACCAATATCAAATCCATTACTACACTAATCTCATCGCCAAATTTAGCAATATCCTCCATCTCCTCCAACTCACAAGACTCGAAACATAAAGCAAATAACCATGATCTCAGAAATGTTCAACCATTTGATAGAAATCTTTTAAAGATTTATTTTGGGTTTCAACAATAATCATCATAGATCTGTCCCTTTTAATATTCGAACTTAAAGAGAAACTTATAACAATTGGGTTATAGTTTTTTCTTTGTTTCGTTTCAAGACACTCAAAACAAAAACAACCAAATAATACCTACCCGAGACCTCTTTTCAAGATCTTGAAGCTGTTGCTATTTGGTGCTCGGTCAAAAAGAACTGAATAGAGAAAAAGGCACATTAATAGGTGTTTGACGAGTTTGAGATTAGGATAAGAATTGTATTGGTAAAGAAAACATATGATCTTGATCCGAGTTTCTTAGAGAAGAGAGGTGGGGGCAGATGATGTTGTTAATGTGATTAGGGTTACAATATAATTAGGGATTCTAGGACTTTATATCCCAACTGACGTAGTATCCTGGATCGGGTATAGCAATTCTGTAGCAGGCCGAGTATAAACTGTGATTGGGCTTCACTTGGTTTTTTTGGGTGACTTGTTGTGTCTACCAGTCTTGGGCCAGTTATGGGTTCGATTATCCTAAGACCTAAGTGGTGATCTATGGATTATGTTAAGGTTGGGATGGGTGTTTAAATAAGGTGTTAACGGTTTGTATTAAAACCAAATATGGCTAAATGATTTAACTTGGGATGATTAGTGATATATTTGGTTACTAATGGTTACATTTAGGCTGTGTAATTACAAAGTGACAATTTTTCGTGACGAGACCAGGATCGATAATTATAAAGAATCATTGGAAATTAAATTTTAATGGCTTGAATTGTGATGTAATTTTCTAAGTGACTACAAATTTGATTGGGTATCACTTATTTGAGAATAAAGTGGATTTCACGAGGGTGTGTACTTATTTTATCTTGAAGTCAGGGTTGGTTGGATGGATGACTTTAATGATAACTTGCTCAGGCTTACTTTTTAAGATGAAGTCTTGGGTTATCTAGTTACCAGCAGTCGGGGTGGTTGGTTGAAGACATGGATAACTATCACTTAAAGGAGATACGTTGTAGTTCTCAGTGTCACACGCAGAAGACGTTGTGGATAATCTCAAAAGATGATGAATGTCTCTTACTTTTCTTGGTGAATATTGAGTACTTAGAGATTAGAATGGAGCACAAATTCTCTACACCGTTCTTCCAACATTAGTGCAAGCTTAAGTCACAAGAACGGAGAATTCTACTTCAGTTTCAAATTTGGTATATCGGGTTTACTCCATCAGTGGTCACTTCAAATAGCCTACAAAGGGGTTGGTAAAAAGATAGTCAGAGAGAGTCTATGAGTAGAGATTTGAGCAGCAATTAATTCTCACATGATAGATTTGAGCTAATTTATTTTTTACACAAGTATTCAAGTATATGTGCGTACAAGGTTTTGCTGATTCTGAGGTATCGAAACCAGCAAGGGGGAAGGAGTAGATACACCCGAGAGTCCTTTCCTTTCTTTTTTTGTTAGGCCATGTCGGGAAGACAAATGTCATAACCGCAGAAAAAATCAGCGCTTTAACTTATGGCTTTTGGGTGCATTTCTTCAAACACATAGGGGAAGAGATATCTTGTAAATTTTAGTATGCATTATTTGAATTTCCAGGGGGAAGAGTTGTGAGAAGAATTATTAAAGCGTGAGGAAATACGTTGCTGATGTGAAGTAAAGTTATATATACGAAATAATATCCAAAGTATAGAGAAATTTACTAAAAATCCTTGAGGACAAAGATTTAAAGTAAAAATCTACACAAAAATATCACACGTTTAACCGGTAAGTGATTACCGGGTCGTTTTCCCAAAGACTTATGAAATTGAGACCTCGTTTGTTATTTGGACAATGACTTGAATTAGTTCAAACTTTTTGGATAAATTTTCTAAATCTACAATTAAAAAAAATTTAAACAAGCAAGAAAAATTAACGACTAAGCAATTAAATTCAAATAACGGGTTTTAAAGAAAACGTGACAAATAAGCAATTGAACTAAATTAATCCCTAAATGATTATCTAAACTTTTTCTAATCCTAAATGACTATTTAAAAAGAAAATGCTAAGGAAATTCTAAAACGAGAGTAATTAAAGCTTAAAACGAAGAAAACGAGAACAGGGATCGAATCCCGTTCTTTAAAAAGTGAATTTTCAAAATATTAACCCTACGGAAGTAAATTTCAACCTAAGCCTAGAATATGATAAAAGAAAATTTTATAAAAAGGAAAATTACTTTTTTGATTATTTTTCTATTTTTCATGATTTTTTAAAGCTTTTAACAAAATTAATTCACGAAAAATGTAAAACTTTAAGCTAAAAATCTAATTTTTTTTCTAAAAATAGCTTATGATAAGCAAGATGCAGGAAAAATAAGATATCCTAAAGTGCTAAACTAAATAAGACGGGAAAAATCAAATAAGCATTCGAAATGCTTATTATTACTAAAACTAAAAAAATGGTTAAAAGGTTTTTAAATGCACCTTGAGACGTAAAAGTTCCAAAGGCGCAGTGGTTAGAGGTGTGTGTGTTGAGTGCAATTAAAGGGTTGAGGGAGGTCGAGGTTGTGAGTTCGAGCCTTGCTCACTCACAATTTCCGTCCTTTCCCTTTTTTATTTTTTTGCTAAAACCTAAAAAGCAAAGTTGTTAAATAGATAAAGATAGGTTGTTTTTATGAAAACAACCTTTTTCTAAACCACTAATAAGATAGAAAACAGCTTAAAAGTAAGACATAACATACTTAACCTTTTTTTTGAAAAACTTAATAAGCTCAAATTAAGATAAGCTAAAACTAAGATTTAATAAGCTATAAGCAATCTATGACTACCCTAATAAGCAACGAATTAAAAGCAATAAGCTCAGAAATCAAATAAGCACTTAATCTAAACCAAATAGTCTAAACTAGTAACTTTGAGCTTATTTTTAAGCACTCTAATGGAACCTTATGAAAATCTAGCTTATACCTATGGAAAGCTTAGTCTAAGCTCTATCTAAAACTTTAATCAAAAAGGAGTTTGAAATCTAAATAAGCTATGAATAGACTTAATGAAAAAGGTACTTGCTATTTAACTTTGTTTTTGGTTTTTCTATGAAAAGACTCATAAGCTAAATCCTGGACCTGATAAGCTACAAACAGTTTAAAACTACCTTAACTAACAATTTTAAGCAAGATTTAAGCTAGAAAACTAAAGCTATAAGCTAAAATTCTCAAATAAGCACTTGATGAAAATTGTTAACTAAACAGTCCCTGGAGGCTACTTTAAGCTTATTTCTAGATAAGCTAATGGATCCTTGTGACTTTTTGAATTATACTAGCTTAAACTATGACCTAAAAGCTACTAGAAACTACTTTTTAAAATTATTTTGAAAAAAAAATGGACAAAGAAAAATCTATTTGAAAACAGCTTATTAACTCAATACATGCTGAGTTTACTACTTGGTTTTTAAAAAGACAAATTGCTGAATTTGCGCTTAAAACAGATAGTTTGATGAACTTTTAAAGACAAAATAAGCTAGAGTAGATTGATAATGACTTAAAAACTACTTGTAAACAAAATTTAAAAATCTAAAAACTATTTAATCTTGCTGAATTTTGAGATTGAAAAAGGCTGTTTGCAGTTTTAAACTGCTGATGCATTTGACACTCTTAATAACCAAAACTCAATTTAACAATATGCAGGCTTAAAAACTTTGATTACTACACTCATAAATCTACAAACTAAGAACAAAGAGATCAAAACTTACAGCTAAAATTACTTTTAACTTAATTTGCTAAACTAACTGAAATTATTCTTGACTATAACTCATTCACATGAATGAAAGCTAATTCAAACCTAAAAATTACCTTAAATTCTATCTTAATGAGCCTAAATATGAAATTAAAAGGTAATTTAAAGAACTAAATGGAGTCTAGCAGTACTAACTTAAGTTAGTACTGCTTGACCCAAACACCCTTTAAGCTTACCTGACTTATATTTAGCTGATAAGATGAAAAGTTTAAGCTCAAACTCTAATTACCAGATAATTATAAGCTAAAAACAGACTTAATGAACATCTAACAATTATCAAATAAGCCAGAATAATAAGCTACAATAGTTAAACTAATATTTTTGGTTTTTCAAACTGTTTTAAGATAGATTATAAGCAAACATTGAAATAAGCTAACAAATGATATAACTAACATATAAAACTAAAATAAGCAGAATTAAGCTAGAGTTAACAAAAATAAGCTACTACAAACAGATTAAGCTAAGTATGCAGATTATAACTATGATTATGAAAAGACAGATAAGAAATAACAAAGGAAAAGAAAATGGTACCTTATACCTCAGCTAAATAGAGGTGAGTGCTCTTAATAGAGCTTATACAAACAGCCTAAGCTTATAGCTTAAGCTTAATTCCAATACCTAGTCTAATCCTAAAACTTGACCCTCAAGCACTAATACCTACTTGAATTCTATAAGCAGCCATCCAATTCCAGTTAGAATTCAAGTATTTGATGAGCTTTTGGTAGCTTAAGAGTAGTATGAGCTTATGAAATAGTTTAGAAGAGATTTTGAAATATAAGAGCACAAATAGTGAAAACTGATTTTGCAAAATAAACTAAGATTTCATTGATAAAAAAAACTGAGTACAATACTTAAAATTGAAGTTACATAGACTAAAAACAGAATTGAAATTACATTAAATTGAAATTACATAAGCTGATTTTAAAAACTACAAAAATAAGCTAATAAAAACTAATGACTAACTAGATACTGATGTGAGTCAGCAAGGCTTGTATTTATAGGAGGAGATGGATGCTTCTAGGTCCTCAAAGACGCTCCCCTCTGATTTGATCTCTACCCTTGAATCCTTTCAATCATTAGATACTTATTTGTGACCCTTGGATGAGATTGTGAGCACATGGATTGCCAGCGTGGCAATCCTTATGTCAGAGATTTTGTGCTTCTTTTGGCTTGTTTTTAGTGTAAATTCCCACCTCTTGATGTGTTTCTTTTGATCCCCGCGTGTCATTCTTTGATAGAGTCTTGACCAATAAGAGCCTTTGATGACGTTTCATTTGATGATATGGAACTTGGTATTTGGAATCTTTATTGCCACGTTGAATGGATGAAAGGGAGTGGAATTACCGTTTAATTTTGACTCAGAGGTGAATTGTGGGAGATGGTGAACGGTAATTCCCATCTCGTGCCCTTTTTCTCTTAACCATTTAGTGTTTGACTTGGGGTTTAAACGAGTTAACCTGGGCTCGGGGAAAAGGGTTTGGGCCATGTGATTTATAAAAGAATTGGGCCGGGTGTATATGGGTGGGTTTGGTTATATAGAGTTAACAACCGTTATTCTTTGATTAACAAAGGACTAACGGTGTTATCAATTTAGGGCTTTTTGTGAAATTGGTTTTAACATTAAGGCTCATTTAGGACTTTTGAGGGTTTTGTCTTTTTGTGGGTTGACCAATGGTTGACCAAGGTTGACTTTGTTGACCTTTGCTAGAAACTCCCGGGTCTTGAGCACTCTATCCATTCCCGTGTTCGTGTTTGTCCGGTTCTGACCGTTTTCTTGTGATTTTTGCAATATCCGTACCTACACATCACAAATGACAAAACAAGCAATATACAAGCAGAATTTGCACAATTTGTTCATTTTACTGTCATTTTTGGTATAAAAGGGATATGTGATTTCTCACATATCAAAATTCCCCAAACTAAGTGATTGTCGTGTCCTCACGCAATATTATATGCTCTAAAACCAAATACCTCAAAACCTCCCCAAACTAATCATTTGAAAAGTAGCAAAGTCTTTTGTGGAAGAATTAAGAAATCACAAGCTTTAAAACACCCTATTTTCCCATTTTTTCAAAATTTATTTCATTTTTATGATTTTTCTAACTTACAACTTATTCATGTGTGACATAATGTATTGCTTTCATTATTCATTGATAACTTTTAGGATCATGGAACAAAAAGCACAAAAAGTGTCCAAATGGATAAATTCATCGTTCCTGACTTTCACCTCTCCAAACAAAACTTAAAAACAAGATCATTGCAAAATACAAGTTAAGATGCTAACACTACTCATAAAAGCTAATTGTGTATTTACTTTTCCTCCCTTATTCCTAATTTCCTCTAAGGATTTTATTATTATTATTGGTGACAAATAAATTATGTCCTTATTAATAAGGTAAACCCGGTTTAGACAATTAATAGCTTAAAATCCTTTCCTAAAGAGACGATGTGGTGAGAATAAGGCCTACATTAAGATTCTAATTTCGCATGATTTAGGGGTTATCCTTTTTATTTCATCCGCAACAGCTCAACTACGAGTCTAGAGACGGAGGCTTTATTTAGATAACCCCGGAGTTGAAATTTGGCTTTATTATTATTATTATTGCAACATTATTAAACCTCGGCCCTTTAAACGACTCACATCGGTATGCGAGCCGACCATGATCCAGAAGTCTTATTTCGGCCTCGATAATTTCCTTGACCTTTTTGAAGGCTACAACATGGGGAGTGAACAGACCAGAAACAGCAAACTTTTATCAGTCTCGAATTATCATTACTATGTGCCTTATAGAGGCAGTAAACTTTTATCAGCCCACAGTTTTTATTATTATTATATATATTTTTTATTATATAATAATATATATATATATAAAATAGTATAATATATATATATATATATATATATATATATATATATATTTTATAATATATAAAGAAGACTTCTTTTTGAAAAATTCAAATTTCTAATAAAGAAACTCATGAATACTTAGCCTAACGAATTAAGATCGGCACTTTAACAAGTCACATAGACTGGCAACAATCTCAACTTTAATAAATCAAACTTCGCATATTTAAAATCAATTATAGGAACTTGCAAAGTCTTGACTTTTTCAAGCTAGACTTGCGTTTTATAGCCCCTTGTATAAAAGATTAGCAAAATCAATCTATTTACGGTTAAGGAGAAAGCTAAGATATAAAATCGGTCGGGTCAAAATTTACTTTTCGTTCTCACCAACCGAAAACCTACATTTATGTCAACTAACTATTTATATTTTTCAACATTTTTTTTGCATATGTGAACAATTAACTAGATATTAAGACTTAAAAAATTAAAATTTTTGTAGGAAAACGAGGTACGTGAGAACAACGGCAAAAGTAGGTAAGATCATATCAAAGATATACTACCCCATACTAAAACTAAACATTGTCCTCAATGTTTCATAGTCTAAGGCTTATAACCCCATACTAGAACTCAAAAAGTCAAATGCATAATCCAATCATGAAGAAAGTATCACAAAAATCTCAAGCCGTTTATCAAGTATGCTAAAAGATAAATGTTCGTCGATAATAATCTAGGATATCGGATTTCCCCAAACTAATTGCAAGCAAAGGCTAGGAAGCTCGAGTGGACCGGGATAAAACACCGAACACGAGAGTCTTCAAAAATTTTGGGTCCATCCTACAAACAATCACAAGCACAAACAACAAGAAACGGAAAAGTACAAGCCTCCTCACATCATAATAGAAAGAAGAAAAATGGATAAGCATAGGTTGCCTCCCACGAAGCACTTTGTTTTTGGTAACCGAGTCACATAGCTTAACTCGATCGCTGAATTTATTCGTCCTTG